>CALYLW010000586.1:0-27400 GCA_944989445.1 Ampullaceana balthica | reverse complement strand
AATTTAATTTGCCTACAAGATTGATGAGAAGATCATATTATTTTCTTCAATTTTGTTAAAATTGCATTCTTAACGTTTATGCGACATTATATTATTTATTGTATTGCTTACACTTTGTATTGCATGTAACTAAATAGAATTTTATAGTAATATTTAATGTGAAGGAAAAAATCATTTTTAGAACGCTAGTTGTTTCAAATTTAGACTACAATACATTTAATACTTTTTAATGACCTGTATTCCTTTGTATAATTGATAACAACATAGCTCTCACAATGGCTTTCGTATTGGATTATGTCTATTTAAGTGGCTTGCCACTTAACTTCGATCTCTTTAATAAGGGATAACATTTCAATGAATTGCTAGGATTCTTTTATCCCCGGTATAGATTGATTTCGATTTAAACAATTTCTTGTCAACGGCTCACTTCCTTCCATTTTAAATGTTTCATAAAATTAGTTGCTTGCAAAAGGAACATTCAACAACTTAGCATTGACTTTGTTGCTTCAAAGACTAAATATCGACTGATAATGTAATTGTTACTTTTAACACCAAGTTTTTAACCCCTCATCAAAAGGTCTAATATAAAAAAAAATAATCTCGTCTGATCATCTTTCATAAATACAGAATTACGTCATTTGTTTTATTAGAAAGATGTTAATAACAAGGACAGCTGTGACTATAAAATATTATAACTTTTATAATACTTAGATACTGTGTCATGTTTTGAAGTGATCAGTTCTTTGATGTTGTATATTTATGTGAACACATGTTAACATAATCCTCTAGAGTACTAAGATCTTTTGACTCATACTATTAACTCTGCTACATATGAGCTGATATTGACTGCATAGAGGAAAACTTCAATAAACGTCCAACGATTCATTGATTTATCTGATTGACACGATTGACAGTTATAGCATTAAGATTCTTTACTTTACTTTCAAAAATTCCCTTCAAACCATTTTATTAGAAACATGTCTAATTGTTTATATTTCGTACATATATTTTCTAATTCTATCCATAGTCTAATTGAGAGTTAAAGTAGGTCTGTCTTGTTAATGTGTCTAATAAGGGGCGGCAAATAAAAACGTATATAACATTTTGGAGTTATGTGACCTTGATCGATGCCTAACATAAAAGTTAGCTAAAAATAGTACACGTTCATGCAATAAACAATGAGTTTTTTATTTTTATTAAGAGTAAAATGTTTTAAAAGCCTTAAAAAGTTGTCAGTTATAAAGATGTTACAAATATGAACACAAGGAAGTAAATATTTCTAAAATTAGTTTTAAAACCTCCTTCTTGTGCTAATGCATCATGCTGAACGTTTGCATCTGTTTAATGTAAAGAGTTTTCTCTCACCATGAAGCTAAAGAACTAAGAGTACCAGATCCCAGGTACACATATCAGTTTAGACAAGACAGACACATAAGTATGGAATGATTAGGCCTCATGTACAAATATCAGTTTAGACAAGACAGACACATAAGTATCGAATGATTAGGCCCCAAGTACACATATCAGTTAGACAAGACAGACTCATAAGTATCGAATGATTAGGCCTCATGTACACATATCAGTTTAGACAAGACAGACACATAAGTATCGAATGATTAGGCCTCATGTACACATATCAGTTTAGACAGACACATAAGTATCGAATGATTAGGTCCCAAGTACACATATCAGTTTAGACAAGACAGACACATAAGTATCGAATGATTAGGCCCCAAGTACACATATCAGTTAGACAAGACAGACACATACGTATCGAATGATTAGGCCCCAAGTACACATATCAGTTTAGACAAAACAGACACATAAGTATCGAATGCAGTAAAAACAGATTAAACTTGAAATAATGGATAAAGTTTACATTGTCATTTATTGTTGTTGTATTCTTTAGTCCGATTTAATGTGTGTAAGTTCAATGTGATTCGTCTCTCTATAACGTTTGATCCATTACCTCTATTGAGGTCATATCTTGATACATAAATTGATTGCTACTGAAGTCAACTGAAAACATGACGTCACTTAAACAGATACAATCTAACGGAATAAATATTTAACATTTTATTTGTCAAGCAATGTCACTCAACCCTGTTTCTCACATTCTAGAAAATGCACCTGTAAATATTCAGGTGAATCTAAAAGAGCAAAACTTAAAGGGCAAATTACGACACAGTTGTCTCTTCACAATTAACAGATGGCACAAGCAAGTTACATGTGTGGTTGCACATTTTTAGGAATGTTTACATTTCTCATGTTAACAATAACAGAATACGTCCTTTGAGTCGTTTAACCAAACCATGTTGTCAATTACATCATCTATGTGACGTAAAACATAAATGTACTTGTAACCAAGACAATATCTAAACCATGTTATCAATTACATCATCTATTTGACGTAACACATAAATGTACTTGTAACCAAGACAATATCTAAACCATGTTATCAATTACATCATCTATGTGACGTAACACATAAATGTACTTGTAACCAAGACAGTATCTAAACCATGTTGTCAATTACATCATCTATGTGACGTAAAACATAAATGTACTTGTAACCAAGACAATATCTAAACCATGTTGTCAATTACATCATCTCTGTGACGTAACACATAAATGTACTTGTAACCAAGACAATATCTAAACCATGTTGTCAATTACATCATATCTGTGACGTAACACATAAATGTACTTGTAACCAAGACAATATCTAAACCATGTTGTCAATTACGTCATCTCTGTGACGTAACACATAAATGTACCTGTAACCAAGACAGTATCTAAACCAGGGGTCTCCAAACAAGTCTCGGAACAAGTACAGGCCAACAACTTGACACACTTTCAGCACTGCAAGGTCTTCATGGGTGAAGCAACAGCTGAGTTCCCCACATTAGTTGCATGCGAGATCATCAAAGACCTCCAGCTTTAGTTATAGGAGCTGTTTTCTCACTTGGATTCAAAGGCAGAAGAAGTGGGGATGTTTCAAAATCCATTTGAAGCTGATGTGGACAGTTGCTCATATGAACTGCAGCTGGAAGTCATTGATTTGTAAGCAAATGATTTCCTTAGGGATAAGTTCAAAGAAAGACTTTTGAGTTTTTACCAGTTTTATGATTTCCTAATGTTAAAGCCGTTGCATCAATTTACCTTTCAATCTTTGGAACAAATTTACTTGTATGAGCAGACATTTTCTGGGATGAAATACGCGAAAAATATTTTGAGGACTAACTTGTCTGATGATAATCTCAGGTCACTGTTGATGTAAGGGACATCAAATCTAAAGCCAGAAATATCTACTATTTTCGCAGCCAGGAAATAATTTCACCATTCCCAGTAATACAGATGTTCATGTGCAGTGTATCAACGTAAAATCTTCTGGTTGTATTTTACTTGGAATTGTCATTTTGTGGCTGTTAATACTATTGATATTAAACCGGAAGTTGTCTCACAGCTATCACCAGTGGCTCATAGAAACTGCAACGTGCGCAGTGGCCACACCCCGGGCAACGGCTTTGAATGGCTGGCTAAACCTGGTGAGGGTAGCCGACGGGTCTCAAACCCTCTGTGATCTAGATATGTCTATCTATGCACGTGAAGACTGGATTCGGTGGACAGAGCGGAGGAACCACTAGTTGGTCAACGGTCAAAAAGGCGAATCTCAGCAAAGCGTTGTGGAATGCTAAGGGCATGACAAGACACACAGGACGTCATGGCCATCCACTGCACCCGTCTCCATCACCAGCCGTCTCGACTTAGTCCTGCCGCTGGATAAGATGGCCTCGGGCGAGAGAGTGAGATAGACGAACTGCGCAACTCCTTCTCACTTAAATCCAAGTCACCGCGCAAGTCACTTTTGTCATCCATCTCGGATGACTAGAGTGGTCCTCGTCGTATCGACGGACGAACGAACATCAACGTATTATTAAATAATATTAAATAAAATAATATTAAAACATGATATTATTAAATATAAGCGTTGCAGAAATTAACAAGTTAAGTTCTCGATTAATCGTTTAAAAATTTGACGATTAATTATTTTTAACGATTAATCGACCCATCACTTAAAATTATTGGGTCAAAAATTTAAAAAAATATATAAAAAATAGCGGCCGATAAACAATAAATTTCCTGAGGATCACACGAACATTTTGGTTTGAAACTATTGACTAACGGGAATGTTCAAAATGTTTATTAAGTTTGCCTACCATGGTTCTAGCACTTCGCCTACTTCTCAAACCAAATGAAAAGCGTATTAAGCTAATGGCAGTAATGGAGGCTGACTCAGAGAAAGAAAATGACGACAGCTCTTCTGATGTATTACTGTGTTACAAAATGGAGATGAAAGTTCTTGAATCCATTAACCCTCTAAAATAGTGGAAACTTAATGAACACTGATGTCCGATAATGTCAATCGTTGCCAAGACCATTTTGTGCATACCAGTTACCTCAGTTCCATGTGAATGATTGTTCAGCTCGGCTGGTTATATTTTTAATTAGACCCACTCATCACTTGAACCAAATAATGTCAACATATTTTTTTGCGTAGTTGGTTAAAAGATGACATATAAAGAAGACATTCCAGTGTTATTTAGATTTTCAATAATAACGTTTAATAAGTGTTACTTATGACATCCTACATTTTAATTTCTGGCTTTAATCGAATTTAACCACTAATTAATCGTTAATTTTTCAAAAGTTAACTATTAAATTTAAATTAATCGTTAACAGCCCTATTAAATATATAAATAAAACCATATATGTTTTTATTATTTTTTATTTAGTCCTCTAGTGTGTAGTCGGCCCACAAACAGTTAATGCGCCCTCCGGCAGAAAAGTTTGGAGACCCGTGTGAAAATCTTACAGCACTGACGATTCGCCTATAGAGACAAATTGAGCCTGAAAACATTTATAGTCGAGTTTTTTTTTCTATTATGTGTTATATTAATAGTTTGAATTAAATATTATGTTTAATATACATCCATTAATAAACATGTTGAAATCTAATTTATAAATACCAAAATTTGCTTACAATACCCAAAACAAATTCACAAAATAATGCCTATTAATTTTCCATCTCATCGCCTTTTGAGTTATTGAAAATTATGTTTGTCCATTTTAATGAAATCATACATGTTATTTCGATCAACGCTCGGACAGGCCAAAGAAGCTCACAGTCGCACGGCCCCGGCAGCACACAAATAGGCGACCAATTCTCTACACCCAATCGACTATTATCAATAAATACACAGTAAACGTGCTTGACCTCTGAACTCATGTGTAGCGTCTTTGTATAGGACAAAGCCTTACTCAGATGCGTACCTCACGTAAGGGTAGAAGCAAACAACGACCTATAATTGTTTATTAACATACTTTAATATCTGCATTTTGCGCCTCTCTATACTGCCAACAACGCTATTCCAACAAAGTGTTGTTTAAGAGAGGCATTTCAAGCTGACAGATAACCATTTGATATAACATTGTAAGTATCCAATCTTGTAGACAACAAGTGAAGTTTATTATACAACATATTTATCGACTATTATTTAGTAATTTTGAAGAAATCTGTCATAATCATCGGAAATAAGCTTGTTAAGATTGAATTAAATCTTTATCTAGGGTAGTAGAATCCTAACATTTCATTGACATTGTATCCCTATTTATAGGGATCGATATCAAGTGACATGGCACTTGAATAAAATAAACTTGTTTTGTGTTCCAAATTGTTTCTGCTAATTATTTATTGCTCAAAATTAACGTAAGCATTCATGTTAAAATACATACATAAATGTTCTAGTTTGTTTAAAATTCCAAATAAAGACAAATTTAGAATCTAATGTGTTCCTCGAATTGTATGTTTCTATACATTTGTGTATGTTAGGTTTATACAAAAATCAAAGTAGCACAAGTCAGTAATATAAAGTAATATTAAGAGTCATATTATTGTTAAATTAACATTTTTTTTCTTGTCATTAATTGTCCGAAGTAAGTTTGGTAAAGAACAATTTAAATTTCAAATTATATACAACAGCACCGGTGCTTTGTGGTGCATCGGTTTCGTAAAAATAATTTCTATTTCGACCATTTAACAACATAGAAAACTGTGGCATTTCCTTTTATTTTTTACATCTATATATATATATATATATATATATATATATCTATATATATAAGACGCATTTGTTGTCTGTCTGGTTGTCTGTCTGTTCCCTCATAACTCGAGATCCAGACAACCAAATAACGTGAAATTTGGTACACGTACACAAAATTATACCGGAAAGGTTATTAAACAGGTTTCGTTCCTTACATATAAGATACTGGGGCCCGGGGGCCCAAAATGTAGTTTTTCCCTATATGAGCTATATAAAATAAAAATTATTGAAAATTAAGACGTAAAATATTAAACATTTTGGTGTCGAGATTAACAAGATGGCGTTTATTGCCATAAAATAATGTGATGTGACGTCATAGTTTGAGTTCATATTAATTTGTAAATAGGAAACAAAGTGAAAAGAGCAGTTATTATTTTAATTTATATTTTTAATTGTTAATATACCGCTGTGGGTATGCGTTTAAGTATTTGTGTGCACATGTGTGAATCAGTGAGTGTGTGTGTTTTTTATTGTGAACTAAATGTTATGAAATGGTTTATTTTTATGTCTGTTAATGTTGCGCCTCTAACAAGATTACGTATATATTTTTATAAAATTTGTTTGCAAATTACATATTTTTTTACTTTACACTGTTTCTTTTTTGTATATTCTATATGTATTTTATCCAGTCGTCCGATCAAGCTTTTTCCTTTTATCGGCGAGGGTAGGAGTCAATAATATCGTCCATCCCTGGGTGGCATAAACACTGTAGCTAAGCAACTGTGTTTATACTTTTTGCATAACTTAAACGAAACCAGCAGGGCACATTTTAAGCTCAAACATTGCGTTTCGAAATGTTTCTTTAAAACAAATAAACCCCATACAACAGAAAAATGAATTATATAAATTATCACTTACTGGGGGCGGGGCCAAAATGTATTTTTTTCCGTATATTTAAAACTGACTCAAAACTAATTCTCCAACCTCTCGTGAGGGTAGAAGCATGAAACTTTTGGGAACTTGCCAAATACACTATTATGACGATAATTGGTTAAAAATAATGTAAACATTTCCACTCATGGGTGGCCGGGTGCCCCAAAACCGGTTTTTCCTTATATGGGCTATATAAAACTGAATCAACACCAATTCCTAATATTCCCGAGTAGGTAGAAGCATGAAAATTTGGAAAGTCGTTGAGTACCCTCCCGCAATGGTAACAGTCGAAAAAAGTATAAAGTTATCACTAACTGGGTAGGGGGGTGGGCGGGGGCCCAAACGTAGTTTTTTCTTAAATGAGCTATATAAATCAGGCTCATCATTAAATCTCCTATTTCCTGTGTAGGTAGAAGCATGAAACTTTGTGAAGTTGTTATATACCCTCCCAAAATGGTAACTGGCGAAACATTAATAAAAAATTATCACTCACTGGGTGGTCAGAGGCCTGAATGTAGTTTTTTTTCATATATCAAACTGACTCATCAATAATTCTCCAAATTACCATGTAAGTAGAAGAATGAAACTTTTGGAAGATTTTGAGTACCCTCGCGCGATGGTAACATGCGAAAAAAATATATAAAATTATTACTCACTAGGGGGCCTTGGGCCAAAATGTAGGTATTTTCCTAATATGAGCTATATAAAACAGACTAATCATTAAATATCCAACTTCCCGTGTAAATAGGAGCATGAAACTTTGGGAAGTTGTTGAGTACTCTCCCGCAATGATAACATACGAAAAAAAATATATAAAATCCAGGCAGATCAGGTCCGCCACAGAGTTCCCAGAGCAGCTGAAACAGCTGAGCAAAGAAACTCCAGGCATGTGCTGTTCCAGTGGTAAAGTCAAACTGCCCCCAATTCTAAAGCCACCAGAACCATTGTGCATTCTGTTGAATGGTGAAACTGCACAATCAAAGGACTTTGTGAAACTTATTAGACTATTCAATAATATGTTTGCCGTGACTTCCTTCAAGTCTAATGTTGTCGTGAATAACGGGTGGACACCAACATTCAAGGTCCAAGGCCAAGTGTACCACCATGCTGGACCTCTTCATCCAGTCAATGCTGTAGACAGCAAATATCTCCAGATTTACTTCTTGGGAGAAGATGAGCAAGTGCAAAGACGACTGGATTTGCTTGACAGTCCTGTTGACAGAAACATTGTCCTCAAACTGCAAAGAATGCTGCATCAGCATAACAGCTATGTGAGGTCATTTAAAATGGCTGCTGAGATTATGGATAACACTCAAGTGGACTACAAAATCAAAATTTCCGGCAAAGCACCATTAAAGGAACACAAAGGCAGATTCAATGCACCATCTGTTAGTGAAGTGGCATCATGATTGCTGGAGAGCTAGGTGATCGTAGAGACATTGTGCTGCATTCAAGAAGTTGCTCACAAATGCCACTTCAAAGGATTCAAGACACTCACAGGTCATATGATCCACTTCAGTATCCTCTGCTATTTGTTAGAGGAGAAGATGGCTATGATTTGAACATAAAAGATGTAAACAAGGCCACAAGCAATGACTACTATGCATATCGCATGATGCAAAGAGTCAACGAATTTAATACACTCCTCAGATGCCCGCGCCTTTTCCAGCAATACATAGTGGATATGTATGCTAAGGTTGAGAATGAGAGATTGCGTTTCATCAGACTCAACCAAACAAAACTTAGAGCTGAGGACTATGGTGTACTATTAGAGGCAGTAAGGAATGACAACAATGTGACTTCTGAAAATCTTGGCAAATTAGTGGTGCTGCCTTCATCCTTCAGTGGAGGGCCCCGTTACATGCATGAATATGCACAGGATGGAATGACCTATGTACGTCATAGAAACACAAGCATCAAGTAGATTTGCAATTATGTTACCAAGGGAAGTGATGCAGCCATGTTTACTGTTGCAAATGAAATGCCGAACAGGCTTGATGGGGTTACCAATTAATTATCAACAAGGACGATACATTAGTAGCAGTGAGGCAGTGTGGCGCCTGCTTAACTTTCCCATCCATCAAAGGTATCCAACAGTTGTTCACTTGGCAGTACATCTTGAAGGAGGCCAAGGAGTATACTATAAACCAGGACAGCCAACAGCACATTTGACAGACACTCCAACAAAGACTACATTAACAGCGTTTTTTGATCTCTGCAAAACAGATCCTCTTGCAAAAACATTGCTGTATTCTGAAGTGCCTAGACATTTTCGCTGGGATGCCAGTCAAAAGGTCTGGCAAATCCGAAAAAAGGTATACCTCTTGCAGACTTCCCGGGATATGTGACAGACAATGCCTTGGGAAGAGTGTACACTGTGCATCCTCACAACAGAGAAGCATTTCACATGCGCCTCCTGCTGCACCATATTCGGGGACCTATTTCATTTGAAGATCTCAAAACTGTTATTGTGAAAGATGAGGATGGTGACATCCTTGAAATTAAGCCATGCAGCACATACACTGTTAAATGTACCATTTTATAGCATGCAAGTAAACAGTTAGTTGTGTACGCTTCTACAGAAAACCTTATTTTAAACCCGGGAGAAGCCGGGTACTTGCCCCTAGTATATATATAAGACGCATTTGTTGTCTGTCTGTCGTCTGTCTGTCTGTCTGTCTGTTCCCTATTAACTCAAGATCCAGACAACCAAATAACGTGAAATTTGGTACACGTACACAAAATTATACCGGAAAGGTTATTAAACAGGTTTCGTTCCTTATATATAAGATACTGGGGGCCGGGGGACCCAAAATGTAGTTTTTCCTAATATGAGCTCTATAAGAAATAAAAATAAAAAATTATCATATTTCCCATGTAGGTAGAAGCATGAAACTTTCGGTGGTTGTTAAGTATCATTTGGCGATGGTAACAGGTAAACAATTATATAAATTATCACTTACTGGGGGCCGGGGGCCCTAATGTAGTTTTTTTCTTATATTTTAAACTGACTCAACACTAATTTCTTCATCTTCCCGTGAAGATAGAAGTATGAAACTTTGGGAACTTTCGGACTACACTCTTATGACGATAATTGGCGAAAATAATTTTTAAAATTTGACTAATGGGTGGCCGGGGGCCCAAAACTGTTTTTTGTCTCCATATATGGGTTATATAAAACTGAATCAACACTAATTCCTCATCTTTCTATGTAGGTACAAACATAAACTTTGGAAAGTTGTTGAGTACCCTCCCGCGATGGTAGCAGTTGAAAAAAAAATCACTAACTGGGGGGCTGGGGGCCAAAATGTTATACATACAAGACGCATTTGTTGTGTGTTTGTCTATTCCCTAATAACTCAAGATCCAGGCAACAAAATAACGTGAAATTCGGTACACATACACAAAATTACATGGGAAAAGTTCTTAAACAGGTTTCGTTCCATATATGTACCCTTTATTGCATGCAAATAAACAGTACTGTACGCTTCTACAGAAAAACTTATTTTAAACACTGGAAAAGCCGGGTACTTACCCCTAGTATTATATAGCTTCAATTACATGCTTATTTGTTTTCAGTTAGCAGAGTATATTTCAGTTTGGTGCATACTGTTTAAGTTACGTTAGTATTGTTTTAGTTAAGTAGACGGAATTTCATATTTAAGTAATAAGACACTTTGGTTTGATTAACTTTTGAGCGATTACGATAATCGGAATGTGTAGTTACCACGATTCCACGGTAATTGAACAGTTTTGAACCCGAACCCCAAATGATTGGTAATTTTATTATTTTTAAATGATGTTAACATGAGCAGGAGTGTATACAACAACATTTCAAAGATTCATGTATATCACAGCAGTGCATAAAGACGAATATACACTCATTCATTTTTACTTTCTTTTATTCAAAGTATGATAGAAAGTATTGTAATTTCTTAACAAATTGAAATTAGATTTTAACTTATCTCGACGACATACACTGTTTTGAAAGTTATTCAAGTTTGACTCTTGTATGTGTGTGTGTTTTTGTGGATTTCAGAGTGTGTGTGTGTGTGTGTGGAAATTACACCATGAGTATTATCTACTGGGACGAAATTCCAACTATAAATATTAGATCATATATAACAACTTTCATAATGTAAGTTATATATTAAAATAATACATTTACGTTTAAATTATTCATTGCATTTATTAACGTAATTATATCATGGTGCCACAAACTGAGTTAGGATCTATAACTTCAATTTTATTCATGTTCAACTATGATTATCACTCAACAATTATTCATAATCGGTTGTTCTCACGTGACATGGGAATTTATCCACAAATCAAAGAGATTCTATCAAAATATAAAAATACAATCTGCCAGAAACTAACTGCCATCACCGACAATGTCATGGAGAATAAAGAAAAGTTAGAGATGTTTCATTCTTGGACGTGTTTGCTTTCACGTGCTGACATGCGTCTCCTACTTTCACGTGCTGACATGCGTCTCCTACTTTCATGTGCTGACATGCGTCTCCTACTTTCACGTGCTGACATGCGTCTCCTACTTTCATGTGCTGACATGCGTCTCCTACTTTCATGTGCTGACATGCGTCTCCTACTTTCACTTGCTGACGTCCGTCTCCTACTTTCACTTGCTGACGTGCGTCTCCTACTTTCACTTGCTGACGTCCGTCTCCTACTTTCACTTGCTAACGTGTGTCTCCTACTTTCACTTGCTGACGTGTGTCTCCTACTTTCACTTGCTGACTTGTGTCTCTTACTTTCACTTGCTGACGTTTGTCTCCTACTTTCACTTGCTGACGTGTGTCTCCTACTTTCACTTGCTGACGTGTGTCTCCTACTTTCACTTGCTGACGTGTGTCTCCTAATTTCACTTGCTGACGTTTGTCTCCTACTTTCACTTGCTGACGTTTGTCTCCTACTTTCACTTGCTGACGTGTGTCTCCTACTTTCACTTGCTGACGTGTGTCTCCTACTTTCACTTGCTGACGTGTGTCTCCTACTTTCACTTGCTGACGTGTGTCTCCTACTTTCACTTGCTGACGTGTGTCTCCTACTTTCACTTGCTGACGTTTGTCTCCTACTTTCACTTGCTGACGTTTGTCTCCTACTTTCACTTGCTGACGTGTGTCTCCTACTTTCACTTGCTGACGTGTGTCTCCTACTTTCACTTGCTGACGTGTGTCTCCTACTTTCACTTGCTGACGTTTGTCTCCTACTTTCACTTGCTGACGTTTGTCTCCTACTTTCACTTGCTGACGTGTGTCTCCTACTTTCACTTGCTGACGTGTGTCTCCTACTTTCACTTGCTGACGTTTGTCTCCTACTTTCACTTGCTGACGTGTGTCTCCTACTTTCACTTGCTGACGTGTGTCTCCTACTTTCACTTGCTGACGTGTGTCTCCTACTTTCACTTGCTGACGTTTGTCTCCTACTTTCACTTGCTGACGTGTGTCTCCTACTTTCACTTGCTGACGTGTGTCTCCTACTTTCACTTGCTGACGTTTGTCTCCTACTTTCACTTGCTGACGTTTGTCTCCTACTTTCACTTGCTGACGTGTGTCTCCTACTTTCACTTGCTGACGTGTGTCTCCTACTTTCACTTGCTGACGTGTGTCTCCTACTTTCACTTGCTGACGTTTGTCTCCTACTTTCACTTGCTGACGTTTGTCTCCTACTTTCACTTGCTGACGTTTGTCTCCTACTTTCACTTGCTGACGTGTGTCTCCTACTTTCACTTGCTGACGTGTGTCTCCCACTTTCACTTGCTGACGTGTGTCTCCTACTTTCACTTGCTGACGTGTGTCTCCTACTTTCACTTGCTGACGTGTGTCTCCTACTTTCACTTGCTGACGTGTGTCTCCTACTTTCACTTGCTGACGTGTGTCTCCTACTTTCACTTGCTGACGTTTGTCTCCTACTTTCACTTGCTGACGTTTGTCTCCTACTTTCACTTGCTGACGTGTGTCTCCTACTTTCACTTGCTGACGTGTGTCTCCTACTTTCACTTGCTGACGTGTGTCTCCTACTTTCACTTGCTGACGTGTGTCTCCTACTTTCACTTGCTGACGTGTGTCTCCTACTTTCACTTGCTGACGTTTGTCTCCTACTTTCACTTGCTGACGTGTGTCTCCTACTTTCACTTGCTGACGTTTGTCTCCTACTTTCACTTGCTGACGTGTGTCTCCTACTTTCACTTGCTGACGTTTGTCTCCTACTTTCACTTGCTGACGTGTGTCTCCTACTTTCACTTGCTGACGTTTGTCTCCTACTTTCACTTGCTGACGTGTGTCTCCTACTTTCACTTGCTGACGTGTGTCTCCTACTTTCACTTGCTGACGTGCGTCTCCTACTTTCACTTGCTGACGTGTGTCTCCTACTTTCACTTGCTGTTGTGTGTCTCCTACTTTCACTTGCTGACGTGTGTCTCCTACTTTCACTTGCTGACGTGTGTCTCCTACTTTCACTTGCTGACGTTTGTCTCCTACTTTCACTTGCTGACGTGTGTCTCCTACTTTCACTGGCTGACGTGCGTCTCCTACTTTCACTTGCTGACGTGTGTCTCCTACTTTCACGTGCTGACGTTTGTCTCCTACTTTCACTTGCTGACGTGTGTCTCCTACTTTCACTGGCTGACGTGCGTCTCCTACTTTCACTTGCTGACGTCCGTCTCCTACTTTCACTTGCTGACGTGTGTCTCCTACTTTCACTTGCTGACGTGTGTCTCCTACTTTCATGTGCTGACATGCGTCTCCTACTTTCATGTGCTGACATGCGTCTCCTACTTTCTCTTGCTGACGTACGTCTCCTACTTTCACTTGCTGACGTCCGTCTCCTACTTTCACTTGCTGACGTGCGTCTCCTACTTTCACTTGCTGACGTGTGTCTCCTACTTTCACTTGCTGACGTCCGTCTCCTACTTTCACTTGCTGACGTGCGTCTCCTACTTTCACTGGCTGACGTGCGTGTCCTACTTTCACTTGCTGACGTGCGTGTCCTACTTTCACTTGCTGATGTGCGTCCCCTACTTTCACTGGCTGACGTGCGTGTCCTACTTTCACTTGCTGACGTGCGTGTCCTACTTTCACTGGCTGACGTGCGTGTCCTACTTTCACTTGCTGACGTGCGTGTCCTACTTTCACTTGCTGATGTGCGTCTCCTACTTTCACTTGCTGATGTGCGTCTCCTGCCTTAATTTGTTGATGATAATCCCAAGTTTAATCATTAAAATCTACTTACAATATTAAAGTTAAAGTAAATAATCTAATGCATTAAGATCCCGCATTTTAATAAATGTGTTCGTACAATCTCTCGAAAGTTGAAATAAAAAAACAACAACTTCTGTTCAACTAAGAATGTTGATTTTGTATGCAAAGATTTGAGTTTTTACATTTAAAAAATATTTTAAGTGAAATAATGTAATAACAAATTTCTTACGGCCAATTTAAAATTTATTTTTTAACATCAAATTATGAAAAGTTTTGAATAAAATAATAACTGTTTTACAATTGTAAAGGGCAATAGCCAGCTTCTTAATGTTTTAGCTTATTTCTCCTTTTTAATTTGAGCTATCAATAAGGAAAAAGTTTGAAATGACAACGCTAAACATATACTGGCTTTTATATAAAGAGATATAAAACTTTTGCATATATGTTTTGCTAAAATCAAATGAAATTATTTTTTTTGATACAACTCTGAGCCGATAAATTCAACAAATATTATTTTCATAACAGCATGATTTTCTTGTTATAACTCAATATCTGTAATGTTTTGTATTTATCAAGTGTATCGACTTTGGTTCAATTGAAGTGTATGAACCTACATGTGGAAGAAAATCAGCAGCCCAGAGCCTAGTGCTCTCCGTGGGTCTTCCAGAAAAAAAAACGTTCCCAGCAACTTTGTCCCCTTCCCAAGGGAACCACCTGGACATCTCGGACATGGTGGAAATAGCTTCCATTAAAATTGACCGCACAAGGAGGGTATGTAATTTACTTGCTTCGAATCACAAATACCGAGGCGCCCCCCCCCTCCGGTGCGCATGCGAGTCTCTATGGCTAAAGACTGTCCCTGGGCTTGGGATAATCAATTACCTACCTAGTGTGTACCACCACTGGAAGGTTTCCTCAGAGCTGGCATCCGCTAAGTTTTTCACGTACCTTTTGCTATTCCATACTACCACTCCTGGGCCTAAACCAGCACCGCTCATCAACGTTTGCTGGTGAGGGGGCGAACCTTTCGCTTCGGATTTACCCGACCCTCAACTGTTACTTCTGTTTACATTGTCGACATGGCTTCTAATGCTCTGTCTAAGATGCGTGCAGCTCTCTAATCCTATTTGACTAGTATCCAACACATAACCTGACTTCGGTATTGTCTGCCAGGTTTTGTTGGTTTCGGGTTGTGGTCTGGTCCTCCTGCCCTACTCGTGGTCCGAGCCGTGTAGAGGTCACCAATTCCCGGAAAGGAAATACCCCTTCACTGAGCGTTCCAACCGACTGATAATAATGAAGTATTCTTTTTTATTTCGGAACCATTTAAATCAAATTTTACAATATCAAATCATCGTACACCATAATACATTTTAGGAATTAAAGGATGTTATCACATTTTAGCAGGATGGACGTTTTTTTTTATATATTTTAATGACTTTTGTTTTGAAAAATAATTTTAACATTTATTTAATGACATCTGAATTTAGATGATGGCTGTTTGCAAACAATGTGATGAAAAAAACTTGGTAAGTGTGCAATATCAAGTTTAACATGTATCTACTGTTTGCAGACCCAGACGCCTTAATATCTTACACAGCAGACGGCCTGCAGAGCCTTTTCCAGCTTCTCCGCTGCCTACAAAGAGTTTGGCGTTACAATTAGCATAAAGAAAACCCAAATTATGGCACAGGATGCTGCCAACTATCACTTTTGACGACTGTGACATGGATGTTGTTGAGAGTTTTACATATCTGGAATCGAACATTTTGACCAGCCTCTACATTGGAAGAGGAGATACGTGGTAGGATATGGAATGTCACAACTGTTACTGCTAGACTGAACAACAAGGTAAATATTTAACATATGAAATTGAAATAGTCTCAATTGATTGAAACTATAATATGTTTTTGAAAGCCTTTGAAAGTCTGTGAAAAAATTAACATTCAAGAATAATTAAGCAAAGTTATTATTAAAGGAAAAAAATAATTAAAATAAAAACAACCCGTAAAAAACCAAGTTTTTGACTATAAATCCTTTACGTATGAGACGTAACTAAAAGAATGTTCATTATAACACGCAGCGCAAGACCATCCAAAAATACAAAATTGCAGTTGTGTCGTAAAACGTGTTTAATATAATGCGCACCGATCAGGAATAGGTTTATAAAAAGTGTTGTCAGTAAAATACGCACCTTATTGCGCGACAGAAAGGTTGTTCAATATAATACGCACCGCGACGCTCTATCTCAAAAAATAGCATGATACATAGGAATAAATAAAATAATCTAAAAAATCAATAATTTAATTACGGTACATGCGATCGATCTGAAATTTTGATACATTGTTTTTATCATTGGTACGAAACTGCCTGCAAAATTTCAGCTCGCTATCTTGCGAGCAAGTGGGTTAAAAATCGATCAAAAGTTTTGGCGACAAGCAAGCAAGGTCGGTCGGCCGCAGACACCACGAGTTAATATAAAGGATTTAAAAACAAAATAATTATAAGAACAATTTAATTTATTACAAAAAAAACATATTGCCATTATTTAAATTATTTATAATTTAGGATTCTACCTTAGTATATCAAAATTTCATTTTAAAAATTATAAATAAATATAAATTCTTTTATAAATATGCTGGTATTTTAATGAAATGTTTTATTATACACATTAAAAGCTCTACCTGATTTTTTTTTAATGTTTCATAATAAATATACCTTAAAAATATATTCTAAAAAAAGACTTTAAAAAAAATAATTAAAAATCTGTTAATTTAAATAAAATAACATGTTTACCAAAAAAATAATGTTCCATTTTTTAACATTTGTATCATCCAGTATGATGCAACTTTCAAAGTTAAACAATTTTGAACATTCAAAATAGTGTTGTAAATTCCAAATATATTAGCAATAGACATTTCAAAATAAAAAAAATTGCCTGTAAAATATAAATTTTCACTACTATAGGAAATTTTTTAAAATAATTTCTTCTATAACATTTGTTTTTTTAACTTATAAAATTGTCTAATATTTCAGAAAGAATAAGCTTCAAATCCAACTTTATCACTGTCTTTGATTTATACGATAACAGCCTACTTGGGCTGTATTCTATATTCATTCATTCTACTAAGTTTTTTAGAGCTTATACTTATTTTCTCTTATGAAATTAAAAGAACTTCAACTTGTGATGTAGACTTTAAAAAGTGTAAAAATTAAGTTAAACTTTTTAAAATTTATTTGAAATTGAAAAAGTTTCTGAAAACTAAATTTAAATAAAAGATAATATGATACCATGTTATATGATACCATGTTATCTCATTGAATACAAGAGATTATGATACCATGTTATATGATACCATGTTATCTCATTGAATACAAGAGAATATGATACCATGTTATATGATACCATGTTATATGATACCATGTTATCTCATTGAATACAATAGAATATGATACCATGTTATATGATACTATGGTATCTCATTGATTACAAGAGAATAGTATACCATGTTATATGATACCATGTTATCTCATTAAATACAAGATAATATGATACCATGGTATATGATACCATGTTATCTCATTGATTACAAGAGAATATGATACCATGGTATATGATACCATGTTATATGATACCATGTTATATGATACCATGTTATATGATACCATGTTATATGATACCATGTTATCTCATTGAATACAAGAGAATATGATACCATGTTATATGATACCATGTTATCTCATTGAATACAAGAGAATATGATACCATGTTATATGATACCATGTTATCTCATTGATTACAAGAGAATATGATACCATGTTATATGATACCATGTTATCTCATTGAATACAAGAGAATATGATACCATGTTATATGATACCATGTTATCTCATTGAATACAAGAGAATATGATACCATGTTATATGATACCATGTTATCTCATTGATTACAAGAGAATATGATACCATGGTATATGATACCATGTTATATGATACCATGTTATCTCATTGAATACAAGAGAATATGATACCATGTTATATGATACCATGTTATCTCATTGATTACAAGAGAATATGATACCATGGTATATGATACCATGTTATATGATACCATGTTATCTCATTGAATACAAGAGAATATGATACCATGTTATATGATACCATGTTATCTCATTGATTACAAGAGAATATGATACCATGTTATATGATACCATGTTATCTCATTGAATACAAGATAATATGATACCTTGTTATATGATACCATAATATATGATACCATGTTTTATGATACCATGTTATATTATACCATGTTATATGATACCATGTTATATTATACCATGTTATCTCATTGAACTCAAAATGTATGTGTTCATCAGTTCTACAAAAGTATTAGTGGAATTAGACAGGCTCATTTACTAACTTATGTGGATGTCTACAGATAACAAAAGATGTGGCAATGTGTAGAGCACTAATTTTACCATTTAAAAGTTGAATACTTAATTTAAATTTATAATTCATCTATTCATATATTTAGAAAACACATTTTGAGTGTTTATATTTATCATAAGGGAGGTTGACATTATGTTTATTCATTGGTCATTTGTAAGTGAGATTATATTGAACTATTTACACGAATTATTATCTAACAAGATACGACCCGCGGCGTAGCATACGCCGCTGACTTGCTCATCATAGATAGTGCAAAGAGCGGGTGAGGGGGGATGAGAGAACGGACATAAACAGCAGGACGATATAATGAAATAAAAGCGTGTAAACGTGGAAATATGTGCACAGCAGTTGTTTTTACCTTCCCCCACCCTATACTACTATCCCTTGCCAACCATTAAATGTAATTTGCCGAACCTAGGGAGAGCAGTCATGTTCTGAAAAATGGGGAAAACAACGGGAAGAAAAAAATATAATGTATATTTTTTTTATAAAATTGTTCCAGCAGGGGCTTCAACCCAGGACCTATCGCTTTTAAGGCGAACATTATAACCACTACACTATGAATCATATGTTATTCTCTGAAGGAACAACGGAAGTGAACTAAAGAAACATTGTTACAACCCCCGCCCCTTTTATTTTTAAATCCCTTATATTAACTTCGCGGCCGTATCTCTCTCTCTCTCTCTCTCTCTCTGTCTTGGGCTCGGCGGGCGGAAAAACAGAAGTAAAAAATGACCCACTTCCCATGATCCGATCAAACTGAAATTTGGCACACGGACCCGTCTGACCTAACAATGCATCGTATTAAAATTTCAGATCGATCGAACGTACCGTAATTAAATTAATGCATTTTTAGTTTATCCTTATATGAGATATGTAATTTAAATTCACGATTTGTTATTGTTTTTTTGCCACGTGAAATTTTGAGCTGACGCATTGAGGCGACCCAACGAAGCGACGGGCGCTTTTGTTTACATTTTACGTGTCACTCTGAGCTCGGTCAAGCGAATCGGTGACCAGACTTTTCCCCTCTCCCCCCCCCCACCCACCCCTCCCCCCCCCCACTAGGGTTACGATGCAAAGTTGAGTTAAGACAGATTCAGTCTGTAAATGTTTTGAAAATAATCAATACTGTTAGTTATGTCTCATATATAAGGGAGTTATAGTCAAAAACTTTGTTTTTACGGGTTTGTTTTATTAAATCCCTTATATTAACTTCGCGGCCGTCTCTCTCTGTCTTGGGCTCGGCGGGCGGGTGGGCGGGCGGAAAAACAGAAGTCGAAAATGACCCCTTTCCCATGATGCGATCGAACTGAAATTTGGCACACGGACTCGTCTAACCTAACAATGCATTGTGTCAAAATTTCAGATCGATCGAACGTACCGTAATTAAATTAATGCATTTTTAGTTTATCCTTATATGAGGTATGTAATTTAAATTCACGATTTGTTATTGTTTTTTTGCCACGTGAAAGTTTGAGCATTGAGGCGACCCAACGAACCACGGTGCGCTTTTGTTTACATTTTACGTGTCACTCTGAGCTCGGTCAAGCGAATCGGTGACCAGACTTTTCCCCTCTCCCCCTCCCACCCACCCCTCCCCCCCTAGGGTTATGAAGCAAACTTGTGTTAAGACAGATTCAGTCTGTAAATGTTTGAAAAAAATCAATACTGTTAGTTATGTCTCATATATAAGGGATTTATAGTCAAAAACTTTGTTTTTACGGGTTTGTTTTATTAAATCCCTTATATTAACTTCGCGGCCGTCTCTCTCTGTCTTGGGCTCGGCGGGCGGGCGGGCGGAAAAACAGAAGTCAAAAATGACCCACTTCCCATGATCCGATCGAACTGAAATTTGGCACACGGACCCGTCTGACCTTACAATGCATCGTATCAAAATTTCAGATCGATCGAACGTACCGTAATTAAATTAATGCATTTTTAGTTTATCCTTATATGAGGTATGTAATTCAAAATTCAGTTTGTTATTGTTTTTTTTCTCCCAGTTTCACGTGAGTTTGAGTTGACGCCGACCATCGTGTTGACGCCGACCGTCGTGCCGACACCCCCTCACATCCCACCCCCATTTATTAAAGACAAGGGACATCACTCGGTGTCAGTCTGTAAATGTTTGAAAATAATCAATACTGTTAGTTATGTCTCATATATAAGGGATTTATAGTCAAAAACTTTGTTTTTACGGGTTTGTTTTATTAAATCCCTTATATTAACTTCACCGCCGTCTCTGTCTCTCTGTCTCTCTCTCTCTCTCTCTCTCTCTCTCTCTCTCTCTCTCTGTCTGTCTGTCTTGGGCTCGGCGGGCAGAAAAACAGAAGTCAAAAATGCCCCACTTCCCATGATCCGATCAAACTGAAATTTGGCACACGGACCCGTCGAACCTAACAATGCATCGTATCAAAATTTCAGATCGATCAAACGTACCATAATTAAATTAATGCATTTTTAGTTTATCCTTATATGAGGTATGTAATTTTAATTCACGGTTTGTTATTGTTTTTTTGCCACGTGAAATTTTGAGCTGACGCGTTGAGGCGACCCAACGAAGCGACGGGCGCTTTTGTTTACATTTTACGTGTCACTCTGAGCTCGGTCAAGCGAATCGGTGACCAGACTTTTCCCCGCTCCTCATGTGTAGTGGTCGACCCTGGTTACGTGTGTTCATGAGTTGATTAAACTTATTTTTTTTCAAAACACGGCATTAAGTCCAAATAGCGACATCAAATTCAACTAAAAGGAAATGTAAGCTTACAAGGTTTATAAAATCTACTTATGTAAATTGTATGGTTATATATCCACAGATGTCCCTAGACATTATTATCAACATACTAAATATTGAAAGAATTTTAATGATTACGTTTAAATTATATAGAGCTAAATTACATATAAGTGCAAATATGCATTTAATATTAAAATTTGACCCCTACTAGGACGTAAATTACCCGTCTTTTGACTCTTATGCCATGAGTTGATCTTTAAGAAATGACGAAAATGCGCTGTGGGTGACCTAGCTTTTCGCACTAAGTCAACAACTTAATTGTAAATATATAACTCTGTCATACAATCCTCCTAGTCTTCAATAAATCATGTATGTATTTTTCTCAATGAGGTTGTTACAAGACAATTGTTTTTTATTAATGTAAAAAGTTTGTGTGACTGGAGTTATCTATGTCTGCTATGAATTCTCGTTTTAATGTCAGCAACCAATTGATAAGTTAATGTTGTCTGTACAGATTGTCTGTATGTAAAAGTTGTCGGTTTGTTCGTGTTGTCTGTCTACCTATACGAGTATTTTGATTGTAAGTGTTGTATCTCAGTTTGTTAGAGTTGTCTGATTGTTAGTGTTGTCTGTAAGTGTGATTGCTTTTTATGATTGCTAGTGTTGTTTTGTTAGTAAAACATTGGAAAAAAACCCGTTCAGCTTATTCAAATGGTGATGAAATAATTTACCAAAGTTTGAAGTCAGATACACATATATGGAAAAATGTACACATTTTAAGATTTTCTATTAACATATCACATTGTATTTTCCCATTAACGCCGCACTAAAAGGCACCGCTATCGACCTACTTAATATGATGTTGTAATTGAGACAAATTAAGATGCAAGTTTATTTAGGATATCATAATATTATCTTCTTTAACTTCGATTAAATTATAATCTACAAGTCTATGCGGCATAGTATTATTTATTTATATTGCTTACATTTAATATTGCACGTAACTTAATATTATGTATAGAAATTACATTCGAAAGAAAAATATATTTTTAGAATCATAGTTATTTCATAAACATAAAACTGTAAATTAAATAAATCTATAGACATTTATCACTTTGCCTAATTGATGGAAACGACACATGACACTTACGTCATGAAGGCTATGTTTATCTAAGTGGCACGCCACTTGACTTCGATCTCTTTATTAAGGGATACAATTTCAATGATATGCTAGGATTCTTCTACCCTGGGTATAGACTGATTTCAATTTAAACAATTTCTTTTCAATTGCTCATTTCGTTCGATTTTTAATGCTTCATAAAATTAGTGTCTTTCAAAAGGATCATTCAATTAATTAGCTTTGATTTCGTTGCATCAAAGATTAAATAACGAGTGATAATGTTATTGTTATTTTAAACTCCTACTAAAACTGTATAATATCAAACATAAATATTTCTCAAAATCTCGACTGATTCAGTTGTCATAAATACACATGTGTTTCATTTGTTTTATTAGAATGTTGTTAAAAACAAGGATTGTAGTGACAGTAGACATGTTATAACTTGTGTAACTCTGAGATACAGTGTGATGATTTGAAGTGATAAGTTGTTTTAAACTGCTTCTTTATTTGACAAATTTTCAACTTAAGCTTCTATACTATTAATATCATTTTGACTCAGCTACATATTAGCTGATATGAACTGCATAGCGGAAAACTTCAATAAACGTCCATCATTCATTGATATTTCTGATTGAAAATTGTTTTATAGCAAGTCTTTCTCTTATTCTCTCCAACTTTCCCTTCAAACCATTTTATTTTGAACATTTCTAATTGTTTCTCTTTCTTAAATATATAGGTCCGTCTTGTTAATTTGTCTATTAAGTGGTGTTAAATTAAAACACTAATAAAACTTAGAGTTGTGTAAACAAAAACGACTTTGATTGCTGCCTAAACAAAAAGTTCGCTACAAATATGACACGTTCATGCAATAATCCATATGATTTAAATGTATCAAGAGTTAAATGTTTAAAATACATTAAGAAGCAGTCAGTGACAGAGTTATGACGAATATAAACACAATGAAATCGATATTTCTGAAATTAGAAATGTAAAAAGATGGGGTATCAACGATTTCAAATGGATATTTGGTTTAAACCAAAGTGTTTATTTAAAAAAATAATAATAATAATTTGATTCCATTTTATATTGAACCACTAATAAATATTTAAAAGGTGCTCTTTCAATAGTTTTAAGAGATATTCACATGTTTAGACAAAGTGCTACGTTCTGTTGGGAAATACATATTTTTTAAATTTATAAAGACTTTTTGAAAAAATAATTCTGAGCCTTTATCTATTTTAGTCATTGCGAAATTGCGTTACAACGGCCATAACATTCTATGACATGTTTCTGATCAATATATGCTTTTTTTTTCCCTGAACACATTTTTCTCAAATCAGGTTATTTATTTTTATGAGCCAACATTAATTGGCTTAGACACCGTTATAGTCTGAAGACGATAATAGAAATTTACTATAATTTGTATAAATATTCGCAAATAAGTTACAAATTAAAGTGTTTGCATTTTAACGAAAATAAAATATATATTATAGAGCCAACTATGCTTATACCCGGGAGGAAATAATGCACAACAGACATAGATATGTATGAATGTCGGAAATACAAAGTTTTCTTTCAATAATAAAACTTTTGAAAAAAAAAGAAAACATAGCTTTCAGGTGAGAGAATGCAGTTTAATTTTATATTTATTATTTTAAAAAAACCCATTAATATTGTTTTAATTAATTAAATTATAACTACCATTATAATTTTTAAACCTTAGACAAAAGACATACGATATTTCTAAATAAATTATTTCCCTTGACGATATTTACACTAAAATTACAACGAAAAAAAAATATTATATATATGAACACCCTCAATTATCACTGACTGACACATGCCGTCACGCTAAGAGACATCAATCTGCTTTGTTTTTTTTAAAATGAAAATATAGACGTAAAAATCATAATAATTTTAGTTTCCAGATTAACATAAAAATGACGTCATTGTTTTATGAGTATTGTTAATTATAAAATACTGTGTGTACATTTCATGAATATTTCGTATGTATCAAGCAAGGATAAGTTACTAGGGCTTTTGACCCCAAAAAAGTGTGCGTCGCAGGCGCCCATACAACTACTATTCTAACATACTCTGTGTACATTTCAGGAAGTTTAATATTTCGTATTTATCAAACAAGGACAAGTTAGTTGGAATTTTGAAAAAATTGGGAGCCGTAGGCGCCCTGAAAACAACTGGGCGCCGTAGGCGCCACAGCACAACCTAGTTAAAAATAAAGAAAAAAATCTACAAGTACTGCAGATGCAACGCCACAAGTTTGAAAATACTCGCTCCAAAAAAAAATACACAAAATTAATAAAATAAATGGGTAAATTACGTCATTAGTTTTGTTTTTCCCAGCCATTTTTGGGTATGTGTAAATATAGCCAGTAAATAATTTGTAAATTAATATATATATATATATATATATATATATATATATATATATATATATATATATATATATATATCTATATATATAAGACGCATTTGTTGTCTGTCTGGTTGTCTGTCTGTTCCCTCATAACTCGAGATCCAGACAACCAAATAACGTGAAATTTGGTACACGTACACAAAATTATACCGGAAAGGTTATTAAACAGGTTTCGTTCCTTACATATAAGATACTGGGGCCCGGGGGCCCAAAATGTAGTTTTTTCCTATATGAGCTATATAAAATAAAAATTATTGAAAATTAAGACGTAAAATAATGACGCAAATTAATAAACATTTTGGTGTCGAGATTAACAAGAAGGCGATTATCGCGATAAAATAATTTTTTTGTTGTTGTTGCTTTGTTGTTGTTTTGTTGTTGTTGTTTTGTTGTTGTTGCTTTGTTGTTGTTGCTGTTGTTGTTGTAGTTGTTGTTTTGTTGTTACTTTGTTATTGTTTTGTTGTTGATGTTTTTGTTGTTGTTTTGTTTTTGTTGTTGTTGCTGTTGTTGTTGCTGTTGTTGCTTTTGTGTTGTTTTTGTTGTTGTTGCTGTTGTTGCTTTTGTGTTGATTTTGCTGTTGTTGTTGTTGTCCACATCCCTTGCCCTGCGACGTCAATGTCCTTTATGTTGTTGTTGCTTTGTTGTTGTTGCTGTTGTAGTTGTTGTTTTGTTGTTGTTGCTTTGTTGTTGTTGCTGTTGTTGTTGTAGATGTTGTTTTGTTGTTGTTTTTGTTGTTGATTTTGTTGTTTTTGTTGTTTTTTTTTGTTGTTATGTTGCTGTTGCTGTTTCTGTTGTTGTTTTTGTCGTTGTCGCTGTTGTTGTTTTTGTTGTTGTTGCTGAAGTTGTTAAACCCGGGAGAAGCCGGGTACTTGCCCCTAGTATATTAATATATATTAGGGCTGTTATCGATTAATTTCAATTTTATCGTTAACTTGTGAAAAATTATCGATTAATTAATCGATAATTTCGATTAAAGCCAAAAATAGAAATTTATTAAGTCAGTAAACTGAACATTTCAAAGGAAGTAACAAAACAGAAAATTGGCTTTTTAAAAATTTTGTATTGAGTTTTTTCCCCTGTTTCCCTGCACTGGTAGTGTCAGCCATGTTTACCACGTTTTTATTAACTTGCTTTCGTTCCTGTCTGTCTACAATTTTTTTTTAGTTTCTGCAGGTCCACCTAAATTAATAAAATAAATTTTAATATTACGCGGGAGATGTTTGTACGTAAAAAATATATATCTAAATTATTATTTATTAATAAAAATTCATTATTTATAACTAACATTTTAAAAAAAATATTATATATATTTTCTTAAATTTTGATCGAATTTTTATCGTTTAAAACTATTTTAATCGATATTTAATCGATACCATTTTAACGATTAATCGATAAATTAATCGATAATTTCCGAAGCCCTAATAGGGCTGTTATCGATTAATTTTAATTTAAACGTTAACTTTTGAAAAATTATTGATTAATTAATTGATAATTTCGATTAAAGCCAAAAATAGAAATTTATGACTTCATTAAACTTAACATTTCAAGGGAAGTAACAAAAACAGGTAATTGACTTTTTAAAAATGTTTATTGAGTTATTTCCCCTGTTTCCCTGCGCTGATAATGTCAGCCATATTTTCCACGTTTTTATTAACTTGCTTTCGTTTCTGTCTGTCCACAATTTTTTCTTTAGTTTCTGCCGGTCTACATGGCTTAATAAAATAAATTTTATTAATACGCGGGAGATGTTTGTACGTAAAAAATATATATATAATTTATTATTAATTATTAATAATTAATTATTTATTACTAAAATTTTAAAAAAATATTATAAATATTTTCTTAAATATTAATCGATTTTTTATCGATTAAAATTATTTTAATCGATATTTAATCGATAAAATTTTTAACGATTAATCGAGAAATTAATCGATAATTTCCGCAGCCCTAATATATATATATATATATATATATATATATGTATATATATATATATATATAACAAAATAATCAGATAAACACGCGTTGATCATGAAATAATTCAAATCTACGCAAAACATACTACAGTAAAACGATCAATTTCAAAACGATAAAAAACATTAAGCTTTAAAATTTACAAGTATAGATATTACTTTACTACATAAAATAACACACTAAGTTAACCAAAGGCATATTAAACTTAAATCTTCTGAATAAAAGAACATTTTTTATTATGGCTCTAGATCAAGACTTCTTGTACACCACACTACACACTTAATACAACACTGTTCACTCGGTACACTACACAGTTTGTTGAACATTGTTCAAGGTCGTTCATTCAATGCATTGTAAAATGTTCATCGTTGACGTTGACAGTGTCAACGACTGTCACTGTAGACAATATCAATTTGTCGGATAATAACT
>CALYLW010000585.1:417610-475923 GCA_944989445.1 Ampullaceana balthica | reverse complement strand
TAACTGCCTTTAAGGAACGAAAACCAAATACAGTCGGACCTCGCTGAGTCGAACTTCCATAAGTCGAAAACCTACCACTATATCGAATTATTTGTTAGATCACGGCCAAATTCCATAAGACTAATGTATTTTAGATCTCCTTAACGCGAAGATTTTTTGATTTTAGCCTTCCTTAGTCGAATTTTCTAAGGCGTTTGCTGCATGCTGTGACTCTTTTAAAAAAACCCTTAATTCACCCATCCCACTGTGGAGGAAGTAAAGTGGTGGAGGGGAGGGCAGGTGTCTCCTCTCATGGCCTTGTGCCGGTATGTCAAAGCAAGTTGGCTTACTTTCATATGAAACATCAGACACCGCCTCTCTTTCCTTTCAAGCTTTCTAGTTGATATAGCTGTCCCCCCTTCTCAATATCAACATTGTCCTTGATTAATCTGCGCCTATTACGACATCTTCCCTAACTCGAAAACTCCGTAGATCGAATTTGTTTTCGGGTCCCTTTGAGTTCGACTTAGAAAGGTCCGACTGTAACTCAAACGTATCAATGGTTATTTATTTATTTATTTATTTATCAAGTGATTAGGTGAGTAAATTTATTTTGTCAATATTTTTATAGTCGACAATTTAATTAATACAAATTATTAAATTATTTATAAAAGACATGCTTGGGTATAGTCAAAATGTATTATTGTACCTAGATATAGAAGCATAATCCGACTTAATGCAAGGGAGTCAATATACATATTTGATTTAAGTGAACACGAGAGAATAGTGGACCGACCAAAGTTGATTACACACAGGATACTTCATATGTTTTATTATTATTTTCTTTTTAAAATAACGACACTATGCAAACTTTCCTTTTTTGAATATCTTAATTGTAAAAAGCGTCTCATAACATTAGACACATTAATAGGATCTTGAGTTTGTCATCTTCAAGTTCATTATGCAGATACTAACTGACTCACCTGTAAAAGTAACTCATTTCTAACAGCTGATAGGTGTTTTTCCTCTGGAAAAGTTTTGAAAATATGTTTAACTGATTTGGGATTTATTCATGAATAATTTTTGTACAGCTACAGATAATAGTAGTTTGGGCACAGTACATGAATTTTGACACATTTTATTTAAAAAAGTTAACACCATAAAAAAGTACAAACATGGTTGCTATTATATTAAACTCACACTTATCACATGTGGTGCATACTATTATAATCTTCAGACAAACTCAATGCGTATTCATAAATAGAACGATCGCGGCTATTAACTTCATAATTGCTGAGCCCTTCCATGCCACGGTTTATATAGTATTTACCTTTCGCCTTTTCACAATAATCGTCCATTAGCTTGCGCACAGAAAATATCTGGCATTCTCTTATATTTCTCTTCCGACGCCCATTTTGTTGTAACCATGTAGGAATACGACCCGACATCAGAGGGGTAACACTGTGCTTACTGTCAGGGGTTGGCCACTTCCCGTTCTGATTGCGAGTAATTGCTAGAGTCATCTTGGATTTAAAAGAACTTTGTGACTTTTTACTTTGAATGTTTGTGTGGAGGTTAAAGCTATGAAAGACGATAGGTGAAAACTGATAGAAAGGTTTCAGATAAAATGAAGGAATATAACAGCAACACATGAAGACATTGGAAGACAAAATGACACAGCCATAAAATGATTTTAAAAATTAAAATAAGTTAGCACAGTTTTTTTAAAAATAAAAGACATTTTAGCATACTTCTTATTATCGCAAATAGTTTTTTTTAAACAATGTAAATGATGGGATATAGCTTACAGTAAAAAAAACTTTGTTTTAATTCATAACTTCATATTTTTGCTTTCACCTCATGTTACGATTAAAACATTTAATGACAAATATATTTTTCTTTATATACATTACATTTGTCAAGACTAATTGCACAGATTAACCATATAATATAATCAGCCGAATTATCAAAGATGCTATTGAGACGTTTCTTTGTTTCCCAGAAAATGTTCAGCTGTTAAAACTTGGAATTAAAGTTACACAACGCATTCGCATTAAATAAACATGTAGAGTAGTAATTAAAAAAAATAAGAATAATTTTTTGCCGTCCGACATACCTGTCCTTTGGCATCTTGCTCGGACTTCATTCTAGTGACCATCTCCTCCAACCCGCTGACCCTCATCTGTAAGTGGACATTGCCCAGCACCAGCCCGACGACCAGCACACAAAGGGCCACCACGACCGCCACCAAATGGTGGGTTAATTTGGACAATTCTTGATAGTGGAGGCTAGAGTCGCCACAGGCTTGTACGTCTTTAGGGAACAGCTGCAGACTATAATCTGACTGATCAAAACTTCCGCGCTTCACAACACACTGGGAATCAACGAAACAATCTTTGTTTCCTTCACAAAAATGTTCTTTCTTAGAAGGACCCATTTTTAAACGCTTTTATTTAAGTCACACTGTTTGTATGTTGTATGTTGTATCCTTCAAATCTTGTAATGTAAAATTATACCACTTCTGATGGTCCTAGAGATCTCAAAATTTTACCATAGATAGATCTTGGATACCAATGCATTGAATCAAAATTTCAGATCGATCGTATGAATGTACCGTAAGTAAATAAATGCATTTTTAGTTTATCTCTTTATATAATATGTATCCGTGCTATTCTTGACTTTCACGTGAATGTCACCGGAGTTCACCACCAGCCATCGATGACCACATTCCAGAGGTTAAACAGCTCAGTAAAACGAAACTAAATCTAAATTGACATGATAATACAAGAGGAACAACTGAAATTTGTGTAGCCTAGTTGGCAGAATTGTTAACGTAATGGATTTTCGACATGGAGGTACTGGTTTCAATTTTCAGTTGGGGAAACTGTTTTATTTAATACAAAAATTTGTAATTAATAATCTGTCTTTTAACCATTATCACATTTAAGTTACAGACAACGAAGTTTGACTAATTAAATTGAATTGATTATGTCGAAAATGGGCGCCCCACGCTTTTATGTGCAGTGGACAGGTTCAGTCATTTCACCTGTTATCAAAGAAAAAATGTATTGTCTACTTTTTAGTGCACTTTCATTATGTAAATAAAAGCGTGTCGTTTTTAAAAAAAGATTTTAAAAATATTTTTAAAATAAGTTTTTGTTGGGGTCTTCTCTTTTTCTAATTAAAGGTAATTTGAAAACCCTCTGTAAATATTTATGAATTAATTGCTTTTTAAGAAATGAATTACAGCAGTGGCGTAGCTAGGGGGGCGGTGGGGGCGGTCCGCCCCTGGCGGCACTCATTTAGGGGCGGCATTTGTGGGCATTTGAAAAGTACACGCATTTCCGACAACCGCCCCTTTTCTTTTGAAGGGGGAAAACCAAGGTGAAACAAAAATATTCGTAATTTTCTATTCTTAATTAACGGATTCTCACAAAATTTGTTTGATTATATAGTGGATATTATAACTAACGCAAAACCGTTCAAAATCTTATCTTATCTTATCTTATCTTATCTGTTTACAGACGCTCCTTCTATACAGAAGATTATTGCGTCATGCGCTTATCTATGGTTTGTGTTTAGTCCTGCATTTTTGTTAGAAATATAAATGTTGATAAAGTGTTGGTTTTCCTGGATTCTTCAGGCAACCCATTCCACGCCCGAATTCCGGACGGGAAGAAGGAAAACTTGTAAAAATTATAAATCGCTCACAAAACGTATCCATTTGTTTAGAAAACTAAGCGGTATTAGTCACAGATGACGCTTTTATAAGAAAACTACCACAAAAAAACACACCACCGCTGGGCCGAAAAATGTGTGATATTAATATCGCCACGACAGTTTTTTACGTGGAATTTCGACATTCGCAGAAAGATGCGTGAACAAGCACCTACCTACAAGGCATGGTGGTTCAAATATTGTGTTTAACTTGCAAGTAGTAATTTATATCACTGTTTCAGTTTTCAGTAAATTATTGTAAGGTAAGTTATTAAAAATTACATTTATTTTGTTTTTATTGCATTAAAGTAGCACAAATAATTTGTGTTTTAAAATACGGTTATTTATTAAGCATGTTACGTCTATCCAATTAAAGTAATAGTAATGTGTAAATAATTTGAATTCGTCTATTTTTGGAAAACTATTAAGATTTATGACAAGAATATGTAAATATTCAAATTTCTCTGTTAATCAACACCACAATAAGCATAATAATTTCGAAAAAGACATACTTTAAACTTTCAAGAGTCTTGGAAAAATTGACATCTGAAGAAGTAACTAGTAAAACGAGATCAAATGCTGGAATTTTACTCAATTACTTGCAATCTATCTCTCTTCTATGTTATCTCAATTTTTTGGAACCCGTTATTTTTTTTAATCAATGCAAAGCCATTGCATGGAACAAAGAGATGTGCTAATACAAAAAGCTGTTTTATCAGCCAAAAAATTTGCGAAGAGATGGAGATATCAACTAAACGCCTAGTTAGAAGGAGAAAAAATATGAGTAGGGAAAATTCAGAAGACGTGGTTCTATCTTTAGAACAAGAAGTACAACGAGAAATGTTTTTATTCACGGATGGAATTATAAAATAAAATAAAATAATGCTTTGATGAGTTGCATGTCCTTGCAAGAAAATATTCGTATATAATACCATGTAACCTACTAAAGGAAATATTTGAAGATCAAATAAATTACTTTATTGACATTGACAGTTCAATATGGAGTGAAAAAGGATCCAGGTTTTTATGGCTGTACCTACACCACAAGAAGAGGCATTATGTTAGAAGAATGGGGGAAAATGCAGCCTTGATCTATTAAAATTTATTCAACAGTATAGATTGGAAAATTCTGTACCCAACATTGTAATTTTGCTATGAATTTTTTCAACTATTGCTATCTGTATCGCTAGTGTGAAAGGAGCTTCTCCAAACTGAAGTTGATAAAAAATTATCTTCGTTCCACGATGAGCGATTAAAGACAACAAAATCTTGCAATACTGTCTATAGAACAAGCTATTACAAATAATTTTAATTTTGATAGCATAATACACGATTTTTCTATTATGAAAGTTAGGAAGATAAATGTATAAATATGTTTACATACTAATGTACAGAGGCGTAACTGGGTTTTTGACGCCCTTGGCCTTGGCTAATTTATTTTAGGCGCCTTTTAATTAAATAAAAAATTAAAAATTAGAGATTTTGCGACTCCCTTTTGAACTGACGCATGCCAGCGCCCTTGGCAACTTCCCCAATGCCAAACCGTTGTTTCGCCACTGCTAATGTATAAAATTTATTTGTTTGTAAAGAAAAAAATATTTATTTATAAATACAAAATAAAAAAATAGCAATTGGTAATGGTTTATTTTGGGTGTAAATTTGGAATATGTTTTGTCTTATGGGTGACCTGCGACCTCAGTAAATTTCTTGTGGCCATTAAAAAAAGTATCTTGTATTTTTATAAATGTATATGTATAGGTATATAATCTTATGCGGCCTTTTTTTTTACTGCTTACATAAATATGGCATGCAATGGTAAACATGTTCCCCACCTTTACTTCGTTTAAATTACAATTATTTATTCATTTTTATTAATTTTGTAAAAACTTAATATAATCGACTAAGTGGCCGTTCAAAAAATGAAGCACGCTTTTTTGGCTGATTTTTCACCCCTCCCCCCCCTCGTCACACGTCGTCACAAAAACGTTAAACCCTTCTTCAATAAGATGTAACAAAGCTTTGACCCCCCCTCCCACCCCCAATAAAAGCCGTATTTTTCTGTTTGAAAATGAGCATGTTTCAAATTAAATTTTTGCCATTTAAGTATGTTTTTAGTGTAGCACTGCATTCTAATATCGTAACACGCGTTTTTCATAAACGTCATTAAATAAATGTCAGTAATCAAATATTTAAGTGGAAATTTATTTAAAGTTGCGAGCTTTGACGCGACGTCACATTTCTTAATACCTCCCCCCCTCCTCGTCACACATCGTCACAAGCGTATGTGACCCCCCCCCCAGGTGCGTGACGTCATTTATGGACGGCCTCTAAAACAGGGCGGCAAATTGGAGACCGCCCCGGGTGGCAAAGGTTCTAGCTACGCCACTGATTACAGGTAATTAAATTTTCTTCAGCAACATTACTTCAAAAAGAAATACCTATTTTATAAACAAAAGTCGCTTGTTGTGGTGTGTCACATGTCAATGTGATTGCCATGAACTTGTGCCTTTGGAATTGTGGAGAACATTATGGTCGTTTATCCAATATCATAAAATGTCATTTCCATGTCTCTCAGGGTGTCGCATCTTGCTGTCAATTAATTACAGTCTGGGCATCATACAAGAAAACGTAACACACCAGTAATAATGTGTTCATGTACTTCTAGTTTCATAGTACACAGTAGCTGATACAAACGAGCCTTGAATCTGCTTTATTTCTCTTTATTGGCCTTTTGTGTGTTTCTTTAACTCAATATCTATATCACGACTTGGGAGATTTCTTTCAGTTCACCGAAATAACTTGGGTTTTCCCCAGTCAACAGTTCCCATTGAAGATATCCGTGTCCTGTCTGTAACGAGATTAATTGACGCCTTTATTTAATATATTATTTATTTTATTGTGCAGTAGCTTTTAGCAAACCCAATAGATATATTTTAAATTGATTCTTAAGATATTGTTTAATTTATTTAGGCTGATAAATCAGGATAGTAATAGACATTTTTGAATAACGCCTCTTCCTGTTCATTCATTGAAAGGCACAATACAATTTGTCAAATTTGTGTATGGATTTGAAGAAAGATTTATTCAGCGTATTATGTTTTACAGCATGAAGCTCTTCTAATGCACGAAACAGAACAAGGAGCCGCGGCAATTAACCTGGTCCCTGCAGGCTCACATCAGCAACACTTCTGGAAGGGCCACGAGTCGGTGAGCAAGAAATTCACTAAAACATTGAAACAAGTGCATTAGACAAGTCTTACCAATACCCTCTTATGACGCTTTAACTGTCTACATATCACTCCTCATTTATTATAAGTGTAGATAAATATGCTAATTTACCATGGAAAAAAACTAACACTAGCACTCAATGACGCAATTATGATACCTTAAACTTGAAATTATGTCGAACAGATATGAGCATGCGTGTCAATGTTAACGTCATAATTCCATAAGGGGCCGTCCATAAAGTACGTCACGCTCCAGAGGGGTGGAGGGTGTAAGAAAGTGTGACAGTTTGTGACAGGGGGAGGGGGGTTAAAAATGGTAAAAAATATCGTGACGTACTTTATGGACAGCCCCTAACGTTTCTGAAATGTCGTTCTTGCAAAATGAGATCGTGAACAGAAAATCCTACAATATCCCACTTCGAATTTCAAGGAGGCAGCGAATGAAATTGAAAGTTTGTAGTAAGACATGGTCAAGTATCATGTTGATTTGAGACAAGTTGCTGTAGAAAACAGAAGTGTTTGTGTGTGTGGGTGGGTGGGGGGGGAGGGGTTGAGGTGGAGAAAAAGAATTAGGCATTATTTGAATTTGCCAGGAGAGTTGGCATGAGTTGCTGGGCTTTCAGCAGAAGAAGAAATGTAGCACGATATGAAGAGCATAGTTGGTATAATTCAACGGGAGACTTTTACGTCCAAAGACCTAACTTTGGATTTTTTCAGAGAACGATGCATTTTTTCAAAATCGCAAATAATTTGAATTTTTGTTGTATAAAAACGTTCTACGTCTAAATAAATAATAATAACACAAAGGAAAAGTATGTAAGTAACAAAAAATGTAAATTATTAATAAATTGGAGGAAAAAAAATAATATTTTATTACATTTTAATTGAATTTTAATCGGCCAAGTTAATTATAATCGTTTAAAATTTTAAAGATTAATCGATTAATTAATTGTTAATTTCAGCAGCCCTAATATATATATATATATATATATATATATATATATATATATATATATATATATATATATATATATATATATATATATATATATATATATATATATATTTATATATATAATGACACATTGTCATTACGCTTTTAAAGACATGCACAATCATTTTACATTATTATGTGCATGTCTTTAAAAATCGTACTTACAATGTGTTGACATTGCTCTGCGCTACAACTCATTAAGTCATTTACATACGTGAGTGAAATATTACGTCTGCACGCACGCGTAATTAATCCACGAGCGTGTCTGAAGTAAGCCGATGCACGTCTACTACACACACGGTTTGTGCACAATGATTCTATTCCAACGACACAGTAGTGATATCCCGTTTCGGAGAACCCTGAAGAGAAACCAACACATCGCCCTTTGCCTTATCCGCCCGCCACTGTTCGAGCGTCACCGAAAACTTGAACTGGTTAAGGGACCAAATTATTAATCTCGTTTGACCTCGCCGACAGTTTAAGGGGAAATTTGTGTGACTCAATTGAATAAGAAGCAGCTTAAAAGGGGGAATCACTAAACTGATTCGTTAAAAAAATTTTAGCTTTTATTTGGTTATTTAATATTACGTCTCTTAAGTATTGCGTTCCATTGACCAATCCCTTAGCATAAGTAAGCATCAACTGTTCAACATTTGTACTCAAGACAATTTAGTGTAAATAGCGTTTAATTTATGAATATATACATTATCATTTAAGATTTTTATTATTTGTTAACACTTCCGTCTTAAGTTTATTATTTAAAAATTGTAACTGTATAATTGTGCGGGTTATAGACTTGACATTAAGGTTGATAATGGTTGTCTTTGTCCTCCCCACCCCGCCCTTTCTCTTTCCGAACTAAGTGACAGACCCAACAACACTCTACTCTTGCGAAATCAAATAACATTGTTAATTGTCGGTTTTGAATGAACGTTTTGAAGTACGCTGTACACAAAACTATTGGCTCACACCGGGGATGGATCATTGCTGATCAAGGTTTCAGCCAAAAGAAGTTGTTTCGTGTTTTCAAGTTCTCTCAGCTGTAGTCAGTAGTCTCTCCCGTGTTTTCAAGTTCTCTCAGCTGTAGTCAGTAGTCTCTTCCGTGTTTTCAAGTTCTCTCAGCTGTAGTCAGTAGTCTCTTCCGTGTTTTCAAGTTCTCTCAGCTGTAGTCAGTAGTCTCTTCCGTGTTTTCAAGTTCTCTCAGCAGAGGCGTAACAATGACTTTGCATCGGGGCAGTTGCCAAGGGCGCCGAGGGATAATCCTTCAATTATCAATTAATTTTGTATAATTTAGTATTTTCCCTGTTGCCCAAGGGCGCCAAAAATGAATTAGCCAAGGGCGCGGAAAACCCAATTACGCTTCTGTCTCTCAGCTGTAGTCAGTAGTCTCTTCTGTGTTTTTAGTTGCATGAGCTCTAGTCAGTAGTTTCTGTAGGACGCGGTAATTACACTGTGTCTAGTCTAACGTTTTGGTTGACATTGTTTACACACGCATGAGGACAGTTTTGAGAATGCGGGATAGAATCCCAAATACTGTAGTGAATTATGTAATTTAAAAAAATTGTTTTGTTTCTCTATAGTCTGTGTTGTTTTTAAGAAGAGACACCTCAAAATATAAATATATTGTAGTATTTAAGTCAGTAATCACTTTCCCATGTTGTATCCTCCCCTTTCCCTTTTAAAATATTAACGCCTATAGGAAACAAAGTAACTGATTCTCTCAGCATATTAACAACGTAACTCATTTACAGACAACAATGTAAACTGCTAACTGCTGACGCCAATCCAAAATTGAAACCGGAAACAATCCTTATAGCAGTGCGAGAGTACTGAAGTTTGAAAGACCTTGGCAGTCAAGTACTTGTTAGAGAGTATAGCGGGTTGGTTTACTTGGTAGACAGCGATGAGTATAGACACATACTTTGTTGAAGGAAATCATGATGATATCAGTCGTGCTCTGATTAATCTGATTGAATGAAGTTATGTGAGTATTGATTGATTAGCTCGACCCATGCTCATGGACTCTGGTATCAGCCAAAGAGGATGAAACCAATTTGAAACATTCGAGCATAGTTTTGAATAGAAAAATAGCTTTTCGATGTAAAGAAGAAGAGGAAAGAATTTAAATGGGGAGTTTTGTACACATGAAAGAGTTTAAAACATACTCTTTTTTACAAATAAATTCCATTTTTAATCAGTGTTATTGCTTTTTAAAGCTTTTTGCAAGTTACTGGGATTAAATGAGAAATTATAGATATCTGGTTCTTTGTGTGGTGTTGAAATCCTTTGGGTCTCACATATTGAGACTCGTTGACTCACACCCGTTTGTATCATCGTTACCATCGATCTAGAACAATGACAGGGACCTTGACCCCATAGTGGATCAATCACAAGAAAGTGAAGCGTAACAAAGCGTCGCAGCTCACACTTGAAATTCAGGCGTTGAACTCCGCCTTCTTTCTCCCACCTTTTTGGTTCTAACAAGAGCCTGGTTAGCTCCTTAAGTATGGAAGCTCAACGTGTCTTGATAAGGTTGGTTTGTAGTTGCAGTGCAGCAATATTTGGTGTCAATTTCGTGTGCTATTTCGATTGCATTTTAATAAGATAATTGAATGTATGTTATAATCGAAATAGGATGATAAATAATTACAGAATTTATTTGATGTAGGAAAGGGGGGGACTCATAATCTGTATTGTTGTATTCCTTCCAGATATTATTTCTAGCCAGTAAACGCAACAACGTGACTTAAACTAAACCAGTACCAGATTTTTTGGTCGTCTGTTTATTCAATGTTACTGTCTGTCGACTGAGAGAGGAGTTATTTACTTATTCTTAGTTTGAGTACTCGACGGACACTTGAAAAACTATAACAATTGTTATTGTAACTTTTGGAGCTTAATAGAACGACTACACAACATCTGGTTTTCAGAGATTCTCAACTCTGACATGTTCATAGTCGCCTCTGGAACTTGAGTTAAGACATCTGATAGGGCAGACGTAGACTATGTCTTAGGACTCAGCAGGCAGGGGGGGGCGTACAATCAGGAGCAGTCATTTAAATTTTACTTTGTTATTTTAAAGGCCATTGAAATGCTTGAGCTTTCAATTAAAGATAAAATGATTTTCAAAGATACTCAATGTTGTATCAATTGATGCTACTAAAACATAAAGTTCTAAGCATACATAACATTTTGACTGCCTTATAGGGACAATCAAAATTTAATAGATTTATAACAGGGTGACACAAAAAAATCCCGGTCATCACAAAAAAACGAATAACTTCCGAAATTTTATTTAGATCGACACAAAACGTTAGCTACATTTGGTCAAGCCTGTGTAGCAGACATCTCCAAACTTTCAAGTCTGTACAACAAAAACTCCTTGTTTCACTGGCGCTCCAAAATGTGCTCCAAATGTTTTACACGGGTAATATAACCAATTTCCAAAAGACTCACTTTCAATATAATTACATTGGTATAAATTAAAGAAATGGATATTTCAAAACTGCGCTTGAGTAAAACAGTAACATCAAAATTGTGCGATCAAGCTCTTTTGATTGATCTCGTCAAACGTAATAATAGAGTCATACGTATTTGTTTTAAAACATATTTATTGAACCCATTTAACAACTATTTACAAGTGTTCAACAGAATAAGTCTTAATTTTTTTGGAAAAAAATCAAACAGACCATCAGGGCGAGTTCCTTGATAGACTTATTAAAATAGATATGGACAGAAAGAAATATCATTACTGCATAAAATGAGTTTTGATTTTTTCAAACATTAACTCGTTTCAAACCGATCCACCAAACAGCAATGGCAGATAACAGATATGGCATCCGTCCGTCCTCAAGGGACGATGGCGTTTACTCCTGCTCCTCTGCCCCCTTCCCCTTTCTCCTGGCCCTTCTCTCTTCACTCCTAGCTGTGAGGGTGGCTTTCGCAACTTGAATGCCCTCACGCACTTTTTCCCGCCAGAGGGTGCGTTCCTCGGCAATGGTCTCCCACGTAATACCTGCGCCAGTGTCAGGAAGGGGTGACCTCTTTTCCTCATACCAGTTGCCAGCTCACGGTAAAGCAGGGCTCTTGGAATCGAGCTCATCTTTCGGACATGACCCAACCACCGCAGGCGCCTCTCACTCAGGATTGAGTGCATACTCAGCAGATGGCTTCTTCTGAGTACCTCCACATTGGTGATTTTATCCTGCCACTTGATGTGTAGGATCCTACGCAAGCTTCGTAAGTGAAAGCTGTTAAGCAGCTTTATTTGCTTTTTTAACGAATTTGATTCTAAAACGTTTCCGTACAAAAACAAAATAGTTTAAACCGTGAACTGTAAGTTATATTTCACATCCTTATTTGTAATTATGTAAAATATATTTTAGAAAGTAATTCATGGTCTAAAAAGAACACAATTGAGTTGACACACCTTAATTATATTTCAAAAACATCGTTAAGGAAGAAACAAAAAAAATTATAGAGAAGGAACATTTTTTTTTATTATGTTTCATTTTCTGCTATTATAATATATTGAAGTGTTTTATTTTATTTTAAAGCTGAATAAATATGAAATAGTTTTAAATAGTTTTAAGGATTAATGTTGATACTTATTTTATTTGTTTTTTTTTAACTTTGGAAAAAAAAATTAGAAGTAAAAAATCCGTAAGTTCAACAAAGATATGTATCCGTCGACTGGGAGTGTAAATAATGTTTTAAAACAAAAGGGAGATAAAATTAAGTCCACCTTTTCCCCCAACCAAAGACCACCTAAAGGTTTGAGAGAAGACTGGATTTATGTAGGCGTTATAATAGCGAGCACGTCTAGTTAAACATTTATACATTTTTACATGATTTACACAAGTGAAATATAATTAAAAGGCACTAAGTAATGAATGTAGTTGAGTAATTATTCAGTACTTGTGAGGTATCACCTTCCCAAATGTGATAGAATAGGCTCCCATAGGTACACTTTACAATGCTCATTTTAAAAAAATGCCAACAAACAAAAAACTATCAGTAACTATTAGTATAAAAAAAAACACAACCAAAATATAAAATCCGCATTTGAAAAGAAAGGAATGGAAGTAAATTTAAACCACGCTCCACTTTTACTTCACCTCTGCTTTCGAGATACACAAAGTTACACTTTTATTCCCCAGACTAACTTTCAACGATCTGTAACAACAAATGTCTGATGTCTGATGTCTGATCTAACTGTCGCCATGAGGTCACTGGGGTCTGGACTCCCGACTCAATCTGTGGAGCAGCGTCACTTTGATGAAGGTGTCCTCTATTCTCAGGGTTGTGTCAGCGTACATGGTCTTCAGCTGTAGTTTGCTCCCTTTGACCATGTGAAGAATACCTTTAGGAGCAGTGCAAGACACGGGTTAGTAAATTCAACTCGTTTTATTTGTCTATAAGCAGTGAGATCGGGATCGAAAGAAAATAACAACGAAATTTTTTTTAAATAAAATTCGATATCCGACGACATAGAGTCCCATTAACAGCAAGTGACTTATTACAAAAATATCTCTTGGTCTTTCCATTAAAAGACCCTCGCCACAATCACTGAATCAATAGCCCAGAAAGTATTCACAAACTGATAATAAAAAATCGCAATCTCAATAAGAAAAAAAGCACGGTATTCAAACATTAATATCTAATTGACAAATACATAAAAAAATCAGCATTGAAATACCCCAAGGTCTTTGTTTGGTATTTGAAATTTGAGACAAGTACGTCTCTAATATGATCGTCAGATCTTCCTACTTGCTAATATGAACTCGCAAATGATAAGTCATTTTAAAAATCAAACATGAAAAAAATAAAACAACTTATATATTTTAAAGCCATTCAAACGTTTCTTGAGAAAAATAAATAGATAAGAATATATATTATTTAAATAAACGTAAAATAATTGAAATCGAAGTTTTTGAAATTGTTTTATTGTGAGAATTTTCATCCTCTAAATTATATACGCATACCAAATCCCTCCTTCAGCAGGCTTATAAAACAGAAAAGAGAACATGATTTCTAAAAATTAAAAATTACATTCAAAACTTTATATAATACATAGCGTTTGCCTTAACGTTAGGGCAAAAAACAGGTATTTGTCTTACCGTTAAAGCTACAAAGTCTGTAATTCTCATAAGCTTCTTTCGGATTCTTATAGCCTCCTTTGGGACACGCCATTACTGGGGTATCATCAACAAAAACTCCAATGGATTTTGTGTGGTGAGCGTCTATCATGGCGATCTGGAGGACAGTCAAATTTATTTTAAAAAACGCATTATTTATCAACCAATTACATCTATTTGTGTGTTAGTGTGATTCCCCTTAAATAACGAATCTTATCTTTGCCTTTCATGACGATCTATGAGAGCGGGTACACATCATATATAGATTTACCCTCAATTATCCTGCATAACGCTAAGGGACATCACTCTGCTTTTTAAAAAAAATTAAAAATATAGACTTAATAAGTAAGATGTAAAAAAAATCTTTTTTTAAAAAGGACACGCTTTTATTTACAAACATTTGCAGACTGAAACGCGCTGATTTCCCATGCCCTTGATGTAAACACGGGAATTTACGAGGGCTAGAGTGAAACCAGTGAGCTGTGGAGGTCAACCCTAGCAGACGACTATACATTCGAAATAGTGATAAATAGAGATAAACTAAAAATTGATTAATTTCATTACGGTACATTCGATCGATCTGAAATTTTGATACAATGCATTGTCATCTAAGATCTATCTGTGGTAAAATTTTGTGATCTCTAGGTCCATCAGAAGTGGTTTAATTTTACGTTTCAAGATTTGAAGGAAGGATACAACATACAAACATTGTGACTTAAATAAAAGCGTGTAAAAATCATAATCATTTTGGTTTCCAGATTAACATTAACCAAACAACGCACGAACCTTTGACGTCAGCATTTGTGTTATAAAAAGGAATTTTATTATTACGCATTGATCATACAAGGACAAGTTAGTTGGGCCTTTGAAAAAGGCGGGTGCCGTAGGCGCCCTAAAAAAGTGGGCGCCGCAGGGTCTACGGCGCCGCAGCACAAACTAGTTTAAGTGATGTTTTTGAAGATTTTATGCTTCATGAGACTTTTGGGTGTTTAAGTGTCTGTCTAGGTTAAATGTCGTAAATTTAAAATCTATATATGTCTTTTCGTTTGATTGACTCAAAATTGAGAAAAAAAACTATCTCAGTGTCAATCTGTTTGGCTGCGAATTTATTTGAATATAAATTAAGGGTTTAAATTTTGCATTTTAACAACTTACTAATTCAACTGAAACTTCCATTATTTCATGGTACACATAGTTCACCAGTAACCTCTACTCACCATTGAGTGAACTGACATAGTTAGTTAAAACAGAAGATAGATCGATGACGCTTAAAGTTCCTCTCAAACTTAGGACACCTAATTTAATATTTTAGTTTTTTTCCCCGAATAAAAGGGAGATAAATTAAGTCCACCTTTTCCCCCAACCAAAGACCACCTAATGGTTTAAGAGAAGACTGGATTTATGTAGCCGTTATAATAGCAAGCACGTCTAGTTCAACATTTATAAACTTTAAATAAATTTTACGCTCGGGTCTACCGCAATTTCCCCCCTACTACGCTTCTATGTATTCATGCAATAACAATGTTTTAAACAAACACGTGAATTAAACTTAAAGTTTTCCAGAAGGTTTTTCAGTATTGTATTATTCTATTTAGTCAAAAGCATCATTAACAAAAATTTCTCGAAACTTTGAGAAGTACATTTTTTCGCATTGAATTTTCTATACGAACGAGCAACAAAGCCCGTCCAATGACATTCCGCCACCGTTCGGTGGCATATTGTAACTCCACTCCAACAGCCGTCTCGACCGCGTACATGTGCATCACCTCAAAAATACTATTCATTATAGTTAAAATAAATAACTCGTAAAAACAGAGCTCTTGACAATAAATCCCACCGCGCATAACTCAAAATAAAGTCTTGGAAGAAATACTGCAATAAAAATAACTCGTTTTGAACGTCCGCGTAAACGTGTTCAATATAATTGGCTGTAGGAGTCATATGTTTTTGAGGGACCAATCGCTATAGATGACCGGACAGAACGGACAGAAACTTGCCTTTTATTATATAAGATGTTATTTAAAAAATGTTTGTTATCACATATTTACTCTTGGAAATTCAATTGCAATCTATTAATGTTCAGAAATGTATACCAAACATAAAATTATGCAGAGAACCAAACCCCACGGGGGGAGGGGGGTCGTGACGAGTTTTCTGGGGGTCACCAACTGTCGACTAAAAAAATATTCACAATAATGAAAATTTGGTATATTTCGCAAAACCGTTATTGAAAATGACTTATTTACATTTGATGGTGGTCACGGGTCACATGGCTTTTATAAAAAGGGGTCGCCACCCAAAAAAAGGTTGGGAACCACAGCTCTACTATGTACTCACTGAAAACTGCAATAAGAAGATGCCCGACTCCTGTGCTGTCAGTTCTCCATCTTTTTCACTCGTTATGGTAAACAACGTTGTGTTCGATCGTTTCACAGGGACATAGAAGGCAAGTGGGGATTCTAGGTAAAGAAGTGAAAAGTTAATTTAAATACACTTGCTAATTATTTGAATTGAATTCTTTCACCATAAAACTAACACATGACTTTATTATTGCGTTATCATGGCCAAAATGTATTAATAGAAAAATCCGAGTTTTCGATTTGATGATCTTCATTAATATATAAATGAAAAATGCGTTGTTAATTCTACGTTAATTTGAGTAAACATAGTGAGTCGACTGTATTTATGCCTCAAAACTTGTTCCGCTTAAACTTAATCTAAAAATAGATATTAGTCATTGAGCTATGACGTTTTCTGGTTTTAGAAATGACAAAGTCTATAAAAGTAGCAGCATTACCTAATAAGATATGACGTTTTTCTGTCTGCGAAATGACACTGCTTATAAATCAACTTGTAAACAATGTAACAAAATCAAATTTGTGCCTCCAAATTCAGAGAGTTAATACAATAAATAGGCAGCACCCATTGGGTGATATTGATTTTAGTAATACTGAATGAAGAAACATTTTTAAATCCCTTATATTAACTTCACTGCCGTCTCTCTCTGTCTCTCTCTCTCTCTCTGTTGTTCGTAGTCGTGCGGGCGGAAAATAAAAGTAAAAAATGACCCACTTCCCGTGGTGACATCGAGCTGAAATTTGGCACAAAGACTCGTGTCACCTAACAATGCATTGTAATAAAATTTCAGATCGCTTGAAAGTACCGTAATTAAATTAATGCATTTTCAGCTTATCTCTATACAACCTATGCAATACAATTTCACTGTTTGTTATTGTTTTTCGTTCACATGCCAGTTGAATTCACGCGTTGACGCCACCCGTCGATGTGCACACCCCCTCCCGTGCCTTCCCCCGGTTTTAAAGCCAGGGAACATCACTCGGTGTCAGTCTGTAAATGTTTGTCGCGTTTGAGCATAATCAATACTTTTAGTTACGTATCATATATACGGGATTTATATTCAAAAACTTTGTTTTTAAGGGGTTGTTTTATTTTAAAGCTAAAAGAGTCTAGATGACCAATGTACAAATGGCGTTGCACCAGATTGCGCTTAAATTCCTAAATGTTCACCAGGCACCGTTTACTTCTGTGCTACTTTTTTTGTAATAAAGTGCGAATAGTGGCTAGGATGCTAGGCTTGCATATGTAAAACATATTTTAGTTTACATTATATAGAAATTGTGTGTATTTATTGCCTTAAGTTTAAATGCATTTAAATTATGTTGATTACTAGTAAAAACAAAAGAAGACTATTATCTAGTTCTAACCCCCCCACCACCACCCCACCACCCCCCACCCCCCCACCGAAAAAACCAAGAAAAAAAACCAGAAAAACGATTTTTAAAAAAAACTGTGTTTCAGTTGTGTGTGTATTTCTAAGTTTGGTTGTGCCAGGAAAAAAGGAATCTTATTTCTATTAATATTTTGGCGTTTGATGAAGTTTAGCCCTTGATAACAACGTCAACCATATTTTTTTTCCCCTATGAAAGCATGGTCATAGGGGTTTCTAATGTTTCCACTATAACCTTCTCGGTGCTTGGTAGATTTAGCGGCGCCCATATCCACTTCAAGTTATCTTTGGACTATTTAGCCATAGTCATTCATCAATGGCTAAACGTGGGCTTTGTGAAGCGTGTGAGGCGAGCGGATTATTGACTTCGCTATTCTGCCGCCCAAACATATTATCCGTCTTTAAATAAAAACACGTTAGATGAAGTAATTTTTTTTCCTTTCCCTGAAGTTAAATAGACTTTTAAATTTGAATTCCTTACCTTCGCGAGCGTAGTGTATTTTTTTACCCCTGCAGACTTTAGGATATTTTGGACGTTCTGGATGTTCTAGATGCTTTGGATGCTGAGAGACTTTGTCGTCAAGGTAACATTCTAAGAAACAGAGAAGAAGAATTATAATAAAGATCCTTTGTAATACATCCGAGTATTGAGAATGGCAGGAAAACTTTGACATTAGTCTTGGAACGTTAGCAATGGGGAAAATAATAATTTAAAGATTGCAATTTAAAAAAAAACGAAACATGAGAGGTTAAAAATCTTTATATTTATTCAAACTACTCTTAAGCAGGAGCCCACAGGAAGAAAAGCGTTTTATCCCTTTGTCTATCTGAGTGTTGTACTAGATTATTGTTACGTTGTATTTCCAAATTAGAGTTTTAATGCCTTGTGTATTGTTACGGTCAGATGTTGTGGTGTGGGGATGACTACGCATAAATGGGGTTGTGAACACTTGTCCTCGTGGAACGGGGGGGCGGGTGAACTCAAGGTACGTGCAAGTTGTAATGAATTGACAGGACCACGGTCAAAGGGAGACATGGTGATTGACCCAGGGGCCAGTCAAAAACCAGTCGGACAAGACGGGGTATAAAATGGGTCACATTGTGTGTCGCTGTGAGATTTGTTAAGTTGCCAAGTAGCAGACAGGTGAAAGACGTACGATAGAGTGTGGAGTTTGTGAACGTAGTCCAATCCGGTCAAGCTGGGCCGAGGACTCTGGATGGTATGACCATCAACTGTAAACTGCCAATTGTACTGTACCATAAATATGTTCAAAGCTTCTGGATGTCATTAAACTTATGTTGAAAGAAAACAACCCAGCGTTGCTAAGTCTTTTACCCGTCTACGTGGTAAATATCTGTGGCTAAGGGGGAACCTCAACCCCTAGACAACGACTCCGCCACAGTGGGGGCCCCCGTCGAAAAACCGAGCCAAGACGCTGTGCATCAAGACACGTCACTAAAGGAGAAACGACGAAAAACACATCAACGAACTGGCCGTACTAGCCATCCCGATAGCAAGATCATCACGAGAGCGTAGGGCTTACACCTCGTAACGACGAGACCAGGGGTGTTGAAGACAGCCGTTGCAGTGATGTTACAGACAGCCGTAGCAGTGATGTTACAGACAGCCGTAGCAGTGGTGTTACAGACAGCCGTTGCAGTGGTGTTACAGACAGCCGTTGCAGTGGTGTTGTAGACAGCCGTAGCAGTGGAATTGCAGACAGACGCAGAAAGGGAGGCCATACAGACTACACCCGGAAGAGCATCGGAGGAATAACGAACACTAACTTAGATAGTAACACAGAAGCTGACTACAGCCTGGACAACTTCGAGGTTACAACCTCAGTAATACGTGACAGTGAAGGCGGTGACTTTGTGACTCTCTCGCCTATGGATACTGATACTGCCCTGGTATAATGTGTTTTTCTTATGTATGGGTACTATTTGTGTGGTAATTTCTATCGTACAGGCAAGTACAACTTAATTTCTAATATTAAATTAGTATGTTTTAGATATTATATATTATATATTTGTATATGATGAATCCCCAAATTGTATTATTGAGATAGTAGTTTTGTAGATTGAGTATTGTTATATTGGGTCCCTAATACAAAACGATAGGAAGACGGTAGACGAATTTGAGATTGTGACCGTAGAGTAACTACTAATATAGAAACATCGACATGGAATTGCCTAATGTAGAAAAACTGAGACAAAGTGCCCGGGAGCTGGGATTTGAAGGGGAGGAGGCAAAGAGATGGGTTATAGAGGCGTACAAGAGGGAGGAAGATGAGGAAAGAGATAGAAAGAAGAGGGAGGAAGATGAGGAAAGAGGTAGAAAGAGGAGGGAGGAAGATGAGGAAAGAGGTAGAAAGAGGAGGGAGGAAGATGAGGAAAGAGAAAAACGGAAATTCAAAAGGGAGGAGGAGAGTAAAAGGTTGGAGCACATTAGGATAATGGAATTGAAAGCGAGGGAGGAAGAGACCCCGCGGGTAGAGGAAAAAAGCACAGGGAACTCGGGAAATAAACTACCAATGTTTGACGGGATAGGGGATAACTTAGAATTTTTTTTGGTACGATTCGAGGACGAAGCGAGACACAAGGAGTGGCCAGTGAAACATTGGGGGTATGAACTTAGAAAATTGATGCCACAACCGCTACTACCGGTGTGTTATGCGGGGAGTGGAAATGGAGTAGAGGCCTCATATGAGGAGGTGAAAACCGCCTTATCCAGGCATTTTGGGCTAACAGCCCAAGGATATCGAGAAAGGTTAGCAGGTGTTAGACCCAGAAAAGGAGAGGACATATTAGCTTACTCAAACAGAATTAGACACTACCTGACCAAGTGGATAGAGCTTTCAAAAACCGAGAAAACCTACGAGAAACTATTTGAGCTCACAGTAGTGGACAAGCTATTACAGACAGTAAGCGGGGGGGTTGTTGAGCACATATTAGAAAGGGGAAGTCTGGATTTAACATCGGTTATTAAAACGGGTGAGGGATACATAGCGGCACACCCAAGTGTGAAATTGACAAGGGATAGTGCACCACTCATAGGGAATCAGAGAGTCCAAGGTAGGAGGGAAGAAAGCCGAAGAGAAGACAATTATCAATGGAGGGGAACAGGCTACCAAACAAAAAGATGACAATCTAGGGGTTTTGCTGGGGTGGGAGAAGTTAATGGGGTTAAGGTTAAGGTTGTACGGGACACGGGTTGCGGAATCGTGGGGGTAAGGGAGTCTCTAGTTGATAAGGAGTGTGTGACAAACGAGACAGTCACTTGTATATTGTTTGATGGGGAGAGAAAGGTTTATAGGGTAGGATATATACATGTGAAATCACCGTATTTTACGGGAATGACAAAAGCTGCCCTACTAAAGAACCCACACGTTGACCTAAATATTGGAAATATCAAGGGAGCTACCATGGGAGACGGGTATAAAGGGGTAAGGCCAATACACAGGGGCAAAGGCTACAGCCCTGGGCCCAACACTACAATAAAACAAAACCACATTAATGCAAATTGGAATAAAGACAGCCATAGATTTACAAAAATAACTAAGGAGCATAGTTCGAAAGGGTACAAAATAGAAAACATCGGGACAGAAGTAGTAGCAGGGGCGGTAACGACGAGGGCACAGAAAAACAACCCAAAACAGTACAGTAGTACAGTGAAAAGACACCTCACGGAGTTTAATATACAGCCAGAGGATTACAAAAGATTACAAGCCGAAGACGTCACGTTAAGACGAATACACGAGCATGCGAAAAAAAGTAGTATGAAGGGGACGGAAAAGTCAGTATTTAAATACACGGGAGGACTACTCATGAGAGAGTATAATGACACACAAATCAACCCTAATATTAGTCAGGAACAATTGGTTGCACCGAAAGTATTAAGAAAAACCATATTGGAGATAGCCCACGATAATAGTTTATCTGCACACATGGGGATAGCTCGCACCAAGGAGCGAGTGCTAAAAGAATTCTGGTGGCCGGGTATAGCCAGTGACGTACGTCATCACTGTAGAACATGTGATGCATGCCAAAAAGTAAAAAAAAGCGCCGGAGGGATTGCCCCGTTAGGAGACATGGAACTAATAACAAAAACATGGAGTAAGGTTGCTGTCGACCTTATCGGACCAATAATACCTACATCACGGAAAGGTTATAAGTATATTCTCACACTGGTGGACACAGCGACCAGATGGCCAGAGGCTAAACCATTAAAAAAGATTGACGCCGAGGAAATACAGGAAGCACTTTTCGGCATATTTACGACAATGGGCTTACCGGATGAAATTTTATCAGACAACGGCACCCAATTTAGGTGTGACTTAATGGCCCAAGTTTGTAAGCTAATGGGAATCACCCAACGGTTCAGCACTCCTTTACACCCGCAGAGCAACGGAATGGTGGAAAGGTTTAATGGTACGCTCAAGACGTTACTTATCAAAGCATCATTGGAACAACCGAAAGACTGGGAAGACCACGTACAAGGGATACTATTCGCTTATCGGGAGGGGAAGCATGAATCAACAGGGTTTTCACCATTCGAACTAATGTTCGGACGCAAAGTAAGAGGGCCCATAAATATCCTGAGAAATATTTTCGATGGGAGTAATGAAAGGATAGAGGGACAAAAGCCACACGAATACCTCAATAAATTAAGAGATCGATTACGAGTAAGTGGCACACAGGCGAGTAAAAACTTGAAAGCAGCAAAAGAAAAACAAAAACTACTCTATGATCGTAGAGCCAGAAAACGAGAGATTCTTGTAGGAAGTCATGTGGTTGTGATGAAAGCGTCGGCGGGTAGTAAACTACAAAGATCCCGATGGCATGGACCATATAAGGTCATAGAAAAAGTAGGGGATTGTAATTATGTAATCCTGGAAAAGGGAAAAAGGAAAACATATCACATAAACTTGCTAGAGGAATATCATAGTAGGGAAGAATCAAGTCAAAAGCATACTGAGACATGTACCAATCACCCTATTACAAACAGCAGTGCGAAAAACGCGGCTTACGCCGTCGTTATAGAAGATAACGAGACAGAAAATGAAAGCAGAAACATTAGTTCGTTGCCAACACAGGCGAGCGGGGTTAAGGAATCGATGAAAGATGTAAGAATTAACCCCCACCTCAAAAAGTATGAAAGAGAACAAATAGAAAGGATACTAGATAAATACGCTAACGTTATAACTAACACACCAGGAAAATCCACTGTAGTAGCTCACTCTATTGAGTTAAACACAGAAAAACCAATCTGTCTGAGACCATATCCTATACCCTTTTCAGCAAAACAAGAGATAATTAAGGAAATTCGGCAAATGGAAGGGGAGGGCATTATAGAAAAGTCAACTTCACCCTACTCCTCGCCAATAGTCCTAGTTAAGAAAAAAGACGGTTCCACACGTTTCTGCATTGATTACAGGAAACTAAACGCTATAACGATAACAGACGCAGAACCAATACCCAATCAGGAAGATTTATTTATTCAATTAGGACAAGCTAAGTATTTCTCAAAAATTGACTTAGTGAAAGGTTATTGGCAATTACCGGTAGAAATAAACTCGAGGAAATATACTGCTTTTCAAACTGACTTGGGATTGTATCAGTTTAAATACATGCCATTTGGGCTGTGTAACGCACCAGCGACATTCGCACGAGGCATGCGTCGAGTCTTAGGTGATCAAAAAAACGTGGTCAGTTTTTTTGATGACATTTGCGTGTTTGGAAGATCCATAACAGAACATAATCATACATTGGATCAGGTACTAAACAGATTGAAAACTGCGGGGTTGACAGCTAGGCCAACAAAAATGGAAATCGGGTTTTCAGAAATAGAGTTTCTGGGTCATATAGTCGGAGGAGGTACACAGAGACCTAACGCCAGTATAACAAGTAAAATATTAAATATCAAACCTCCGAACACCAAGAAACAAGTGAGGAGCTTATTGGGGCTGATCAGTTATTATAGAAAATTTGTTCCGGATTTCGCAGATATATCGGCCAGTCTATCAGATCTAACAAAGAAAGGAAAACCAGAAAAAGTACAATGGACTAGCACATGTAGAGAAGCACTAGAAAAGATCCAAAAGGCTCTATCTACACAACCAATCCTTATACTGCCAGAGATAAATCATGAGTTTGTAATCAGAACAGACGCGAGCGAGTCCGCTATAGGGGGATGCTTAATGCAAGAACGGGAGGGATTATTACACCCGATAGCGTACGTAAGCAGGAAACTATTATCCCGGGAGACCCGATACTCAGTAATTGAAAAGGAATGTTTGGGGGTAGTATGGACGATTACAAAATTCTCAAGATACCTTTTTGGTAATCACTTTACTATCGAGACGGACCACAAACCATTGACGGTGTTACAGACATCCAAGAGCATTAATAACCGCGTGGCACGATGGGCGTTAACATTACAAGAATACAAATTTACTATCAGACCGATCCCAGGGGCTGATAATACATTGGCTGACGTACTTAGCAGACAGTGGTAGTGGGACAGACAAAAGACTGATAGAAAATCACGGTCCCACTAATCCCACTAAGACTACCAGTATACTGACAGATTTTGTAGGGTTGAGTACAAGAATGATCAAAATAGCTAATAATTAAGCCTGGGACAATGACAAATGATTGTAGTTTCCCAAATTTTAGGGTACGCTCTTGGTAATGCTAATAAGAGTCGTTTCTTGTTTAGAATGGGAAATATACGAAATATACGAAATGTTCCACCATCAAAAACAATGACTAATGTGTTTACTGTTATTGGTGCTGATTGGAATCCATTACGTATTACAGTTTGTTCTCTGCCATTTGGAAATCTTGAATCCAATTGTTTAAAGGACTGGTCATCCATTAGACAAATTATATGGGTTTCACTGGATTATTTCCCAAAGCCTTGATGTTTAGGGCACATGACACTATGTTTGTCAAGGTGATTCTACATGTGTTATGCCGTCAGCAGTCTGAGGCCAATGCTTTTAATAGGTCTTCCCTGGAAACTCTTCCAGCCATTTCGCCCCCCCCCCTTGAAGTACCACCACAAGGTACCTAATAGCAAGGGGGCCCCACCCCCCGGAGTGGTCCCCTCTGAGAGGGCCACTGGGGCACCCAGTAACTAGGTTCGGAGGTTCCTTCCGCTAAATTACATTGCAAAGGAGGGGTGGATTTTCCTACTTCAACTCGCTGCAACTTGAGCGCCAACCCGGCTTGACATAGAAGTAGAAATATGAGTTTCCTACAATGTAGCTAAGCCACTAAGGTAGCATGGGACTAAACGGTAGCCTAAGAGCACTTCCTTAGACTGCATATGCCAAATCACTGATCTGGGTGATTGAATATACGTACTACTATAATATATTTTTTGCTCTAGTAATTTACATTTAATGCTATTAAATGAAACAGGTGTATTGTTAAAATGGTTGTTTTATCTCCGTATAAAAATAGAGATGTAACAGCTAGTTTCCAATCTTAAGGCAACTTTTCTTGTTTCAAAAAGTCTTGGAAAATCACTTTAAGGACTTGGGACAACTCATTGTTAAGTTCTTTGAATAATCTTGCTGGTAATGCCTCTGGACGAGAGGCTTAGTTTGTTTTTAGTTTGTTAGAAGGTTATTGTTGCCTCTTTTTGTCTATTTATTCCATTTTTACTTAAGTTTTTGTGACAGAGATCCTTGTCGCATGGGTCTGAAACGCTGATGTGAAGTATCTATTGAGAATATTAGCTTCGGTTTCATTATCATCATATGTTTTATTGGTTAAATCTTTTAGTAAGGCTATTCTTGTTAGTTCCATATTTTAGACCATAAGTTTTTATGTTGTCTTTAAAGATTACATTTTGCTAAGTTTTGGTGTTGAATTTCTAATTTTGCTGGTATTTTTTGTTTATTAATATTGTATTGATAGATTTACTTCTTGAAAAAAAGAAGTTTTTAAAAAATTTAAACAAATTTATATATATATTTTACATTTTTGTATTGATCCAGAACACAGGCAAGAAATAAGAACAGACATAACATGGACATCTAAAAATAGTTTTGCTCTCTTTATATGTATTTTAATGCTGTTCGTAATATTGTTGCTTCTCTCTAAAAATATAATTCCGTATGATTGTGCTTTTCTTAATATATTTTTTTTAAAAATATTCTTTATATGCAAGTCAAATTGGTAATGCAACAAATTATCACCCTATAAATCTTTTTTTTAAAAACCATTTTAGTCGTAGAATTTAAAGTATATATTACAGACAACCCTATGCAGAAGATTATTGCGTTCTACGCGAATCCATGGTTTATGTTTACTCCTACATTTTCATTAGAGTTTTAAATGTTTTTTTTACCCCTGGTATTATCCGGCTACCCATTCTTCGCCCAAATTCCAGACGAGAAGAATGAGACGTGTATGTGTTTGTTTTTGGATATTGAATGAGAAAAGTGTTTTTTTTTAATCCCTATGTACATCTCAAGGTTGTTTTGAATTATTTTTTTGTTTTGTATTTCCTAATTAGAATAAATTGCCTATTGTATTACTAGAACTTAAATTAGTGTAATTTTTAAATTGTATTTATACGCGTGGATTCAGAGAGAATCATTTCAAATGTTAGTTTTTTTTTCTCGTTGGATCTGAAGTGCAAATACGAGTTTTTTTTAACCCAGTTACTTAATAGTTAAGGCTTCCTTGCTAGCAGATGAATAATTATGGCTGGAAATAGGATCAGCCTAAACTATCAAATTTTACTATGTCTAGATTTGATCCTTTCAATCAATGATTTAAGGGCAGGTAATGCTGAGTAAACATTATAACTTAGATAAGGCAATAAGATTTTTTTTTAAAGTTTTTACTAACCTGTTGTATTAAAACTATTAGCAGGATATTTGTTGTAAAACACGCATTCAAACTCATTGTATATTGGCTTTTAAAAGAAGAAGGAGAAAAATATATATAAAAAATGTGAAGGGTGTCAAAATTTAAGAATTAAAAAAAAATAATTTTCGTTTCAATTGTAATTATCCTTCAGCGTTTCAATAAACCAATAATCAACAATTTTACAATAATATATTACTTTCCGGAACTCCGTGGTGGCGACTAAAAAAACTTACGACAGTTGAGATGAACTGTTACTTACTTGGAGCCCTGAAATGAAATCAATGTCAACAAATAAGAGTCATTCATCATGTTTCTATCAAACACAATATTCTCAATACAAAAATATTCACAGATGCAGTGTCAAATATTAATTGGTTGTTTAGTTGATTCACATGAGAATACTATTGGCGTATTTTATTATATTTATACGAAACTCTTATGAGCGTCTATTAAGGATAATTTTGCAAAATAATAATGAAAGTCTGTTGACAAATTTGTTTTGTCTCTGACATTTTCCCTGACACTGATATTATTCTTCCTCAACATCAAATAAATAAATGTGAAGTCCTTGTTAATTATCAGAAAGACACGTGAAATCTAGTAATTTTTAAACAGATTTATTTTGGCTGAAGCAATTCTTGATTTTTTAGAAAATAAAGACTGTGATATATTTAACGTATATGAGTTAGCTTTTTTTTCTTCACGGACCTTTAGTGAAAGTGTGTATTTTATTTATTTTTCTTTAAGCCCGTTGTGCAAGCGATTTGAAGCTAAGTATTCCATAAATTTAAATTGATGGGTTCACTGAAACCATCCAATTCAACAATTTCACGAAGCCTAACCAACCCAAATGAATATATATATATACAAAAATTTTAAAAAAAAATAGACGGCCATAAACAAGTAACAGGGTGTATTGGAAAAATAAAAACAAAAACAAATATAGAATAACTTTGGGTTGTAGGGCGCCTAAAGTGCACACTTTTGTTTTGGTCAAGAGCCCCAGTAACTTATCCTTGTTTAATAAATACGAAATGTTAAACTTCCTGAAAAGCACACAAAGTGGTTTTTTTAATTATTAATCGTCAACTCCTCTCTCGTTCCCTTTTCAAAAATTAAAATATACGCTAAAACAATGACGTCATATAATATTTTTTTACGTCGAGAATCTTTAATTTATAATTATTTTGCACACTTCCTTATGCACACCTTGTATTAAAAGCTCAAAAAATGACGTCATAACGTTACGGATACAATGATCCATCCAGTGACTTGGGCTTCTATATTATTTACTAGTGTATTACCCGTCAAAAATGACGGACGTTTTTAAAATAAATACATTTAAGCTGAAATCTATTTATTTTGAAAAAATACACATCAAAATAAAAAATAATGTAATACAGAACTTTCATTAATTTTATTTATTTGTATTTTATTCATTTATTTTCATATTGAACAATTTTATTCGGAACGTTCGAAAAGAGTTATTTTTTGGTGCAGTAATTTGGTGCGCTGCTTTCTAAAATTAGTAGCGTCACGGACAGACAGACGGGATAGACAGACGTGACATACATTGCAAATTATGTATATTGATTATTAATAGTTACCTTCAATTTTGTCGAAACAGTATTGGTCGATCAAGTTTTTGTTATTACACTTCTTATTATTCTTTGATTTATCTTTCGTCTTCCTTGGTTTCTGCTTGATATTTTTGGCGTCACGCCTCTTCCGGGTTGATCCTTCTTTGACGTCACCAATTGACATGAGCTCCTTCTCAAATGATTGGTCCGGGAAATTCAGCGATGGTATATTTTGTGATGGATCTTCCCCATCTAACTTGTCAGTGAACACAAGAAATTTTCCCTAGGGGCAATATATGTAGATTTTTTATTTATTTCAAACAACAAAAATTACATATTTTTTTTACATTTACTGTATGAAAATTGGCGATAAAAAGAATATATTAAAGGACAAACGAACAGAACAGTAAAGTTTCTTCAACAACAACATGAGGGGGGGGAGGGGGAGATATATATGTATATTTTCAGATAATTATTTTGTTCCCCTACCTTCCTCATTAAAAAAGACTTTAAAAATATTACTGTTGATGCTTTTTACAGCCAAACCATTACGTCAAAAGTGATTTTAGATATATTTTATTTTTTAAATTTTTTAAATTTTGGATGATCACATCAACAAAACTCACATTTTCTAATTGACTTCTGCCTCCTGACCACACCAAAATTCGGGAAAATTTAAATGTACCCGATTGGTAAACAACCCATTTTTAAGAACCCCTGGTTCAATCATTTTTGCTTGCGAGAACTTTAACTTAATTTTAACATCATTTTTTTTTGTAAGTCTACTTACATTATTGCCAGATCTTTGACCCTCCATCTCAGCCAGCCTTTCCTCCATATGCCACAGCTTCATGTGGGCATGCACCATGGCGACCGACAAGATCACGACCATCATTGCCAAGAAGACTCTGGTCACATCAGTCCTCACCAAAGGTGAACCACTTTCCTTACAAAACACACATTTCCTCTCGGTGGTCACGGAGGCTTCGCACTTAATAAACTTTCTGTTTGGTTCCCCCGGACCTAAGGGCCATGGCTCATGATCTCTACTTTGACTCCAGTTGGACAAGGGGACGTTACATTGACTGACTCTGTTCTGAGGACTTCCTGTAAGGTTAGTTTGAAGTAAACGCCGCGAGCAATCATCTGAATCGCCGTTTGTCAAGTTGACATCATTGTGCCTATCACCAGTATTGTGTTTTGTTGCTATATTCATTTTGTAGATTTTTGCCCCCGGAAATATCAAATATACTGTGTAATGTTATTTTAAAGGTTAGCAACTTTCAAATTTAAATTTAAGGACTTGGCATACATCCGGCTTAATGAAAAAAAATGAAGTAATTGTAATTGTTGGTTTGTCAAGTATTATAGGTTCAAAATTTTAGGTCTATACGTCTAAGCATAATATTTCCAGAGAAGTATTAGTTTTGAGTTGTAAAACAATTTCACGATTGCTGGTGTGGAATCCGTCAAAGTAGCATATGCACGTAATTGATGACGTACGTATGTCATATCCCTACAGGACTCCCGGAAGCTAGAATGGCCTGCCTCGTTTTGCTGAAAATGTCAACAAAAGTAAAGTGAAATATTGGGCGTTTTCTTTCAAAGCTTTTATAAACAAATGGTTTTTATAAAAAGTAGGGCTGTTAACGATTAATTTATATTTAATCGTTAACTTATGAAAAATGAAGGATAAATTAATCGTTAATTTCGATTAAAGCGAAAACTAAAATTTATAGTGTCATAAGTAACACTTATTAAACGTTCTTGTTGAAAATATAAATAACACTGGAATGTCTCCTTTATATGTCATCTTTTAACCAACTTACCAAAAAGACAACTCTGTTGACATTATTTGGTTCAAGTGCTGAGCGGGTCTAATTGACAGTATAACCAGCCGAGCTGAACAATCATTCACATGGAACTGAGGTAACTGGTAAGCACAAAACGTTCTTGGCAAGTAATGACATTATCGGATACCGGTGTTCATTAAGTTTCCACCATTTTAGGGGGTTAATGGATTGAGAAACTTTTATCTCCATTTTGTAACGAAGTAATTCATCAGAAGAGTTGTAGTCATTTTCTGTCTCTGAGTCATACTCCATTACTGCCATTAGCCTAATTAGCTTTTTATTTGGTTTTATAAGTAGGTGAAGTGTTAGAACCATAGTAGGCAAACCATTTCTCACAATGGATGCAATAAACTTTATCAACATTTTGAACATTCCCGTCAGTCAATAGTTTAAAACCAAAATGTTTGTGTAATCGTCAGGAAATTTGTTATTTATCATAAATTATCGGCCGCTATTTATTTTATTTTTTTAAAATTTTTGACTTCGTATAATTTATAAGTAATGGGTCGATTAATCGTTAAAAATAATTTAATCGTTAAAATTTTTTAACGATTAATCGAGAAATTAATCGTTAATTTCCGCAGCCCTAATAAAAAGGTATGCGTGAGCTTGCCAACTAGACTCACGCATACCTTTTTATATAAAGAGTTTGCTACACAGACTAACACACTTATGTCCTTATATAAACACAAGGAGTAGCCCGTTTAAAAAATGTTTAGAAGTCGTTTATTTCAGCAGTTACACATTACTTAAATTAAATCTTCGACATCCGCCTTTTAAAGCTACCTTTTTTAAATATTTAAAACAAATTTTTCAGCTGCCATGACATTTTTTATATCACTGAAGAGCTCTTGATGATAGACGCTTTGCCATTCCATTTCTAGACAATTCATTAAAATTAAGCCAGTTCACATTGTCTTATCTCATATACACAGAAGCTCCTTCTATACAGAAGATTATTGCGCCCAGAGACCATGCCGGTCTGTTGGCCACTGATGCAGCGTTCACGGGCCACGGATATGAGGATTAATGCATTACCCAGCCACCTTTGTTTCCTTAAATAGCGTTAAGTACCCATTCGGAGCTGGATGAACTAAGGGACACCCTTGGCCCCTAGGAACATATCCCTGCCTTCGCGGGGCTTCGAACCTGCGACCATCGGTACGCCAGACGAGAGCGCATGGCGCTAGACCACCGCTTTTGTCTCTATTTAAATAATTCTAAAATTGGCACCGCTGCTTATGGGAAATTTAATACTAACGATGATATCGTCTTTAATAAAAGTATTCTATTTCTGCCACTATTTAATTTTGGAATTTTAAAAATCAGTTAAATTTGCTTTTTAATCCTAGACTTTTTGCACGATTTTAAACGTTTTTAATAAGATCCCTCTTTTCTAAGCTAATATTTGATTTCATTACAAAAAAAAGCTTTAGCGTTAGCACAAAATAATACTCGTTTGCGCGCAGGAACATTTAGTCTTTAAAAAAATAATTTTCAGATGAAATTTGAAAAAATGAAGCGATATTCTTTCCGAGCTGGCGAGAAATCAAGATTTAATCAAGATTACAGACTACGTTAATGTGCCATGTCGCCCGAGTGACCGGTGTAACAACTTCAGCATAGCAGTAATAATAAGCAGAAACAACACACATTTAGTCGGTGACTACTAGACGAAACAAATTTATCAGTAGATGAGCACGATACGGCTTTGGATAACAACAACAAGTAGAGCCATTCATTGATGGTGCAATAATGCCCGTTTAATTGATGACTTGTAAACCGAATAGGTGACATTAGTTTGATAAACGGCTTGGTCTCATTACAGTGTGTTGATGCAATCGCATGTTGTTCTCGTAAACTAGCAGAAGACTGCTTACACTTATGAAAATCTGGTCTAGCTCCTCCAAAACAAATTCTATACTTACAATTAAAAAAAAATATTTTAAAATAATTATTTTAATTATGTTTTTGTTACTAACGTTACCTAAAAGATAACGATTTCTTTAAAATCACTTGTTTTAACGAAAATTACAGATACAAAGTTAGCGTTAATCATGGAGACAGAAATCAAGTGTTACGCCACGGTCCCGGTTATTTGTACAGTATAAGACATTAGGGCTATCAAGAACATTGGAGAAATATCATCACGTATTTTCATACTATGTTTATATAGCTTTCTTATCTTATCTTATCTGTTTACAGACGCTCCTTCTATACAGAAGATTATTGCGTCCTACGCTTATCTATGGTTTGTGTTTAGTCCTGCATTTTTATTAGAGATTTAAATGTTGATAAAGTGTTGGTTTTCCTGGATTCTTCAGGCAAACCCATTCCACGCCCGAATTCCGGACGGGAAGAAGGAAAACTTGTATGTGTTTGTTCTTGCATACGGAATAAGAAAGGTGTTTTTATCCTTATGTCTATCTGAGGGTTGTATTAAGTTATCTTTGTGTTGTATTTCTAAATTAGAATTAATTGCTTTATGTATGATTACTACTTTGCTCTTGGTTCTTCTATCCTCTAGTGTTTCAAGGTTTAATGATTTAACTAATGGTGTTATTCTTGTCAGTTTCGAATATTCTCCAGTAATGAATCTGGCAGCTCTTTTTTGAATTTGTTCTAGTTTATCAATGTTTTCTTTGGTGGATGGGTCCCATACAGAAGATGCATATTCTAGTACAGGTCTCACCAAAGTGAGGTAGCATTTTAGTTTTATATCTCTATTACATTTGTTAAAGTTCCTTTTTATAAAGCCTAAGGTTTTGTTTGATTTTTTAATAACTTCATTGACATGGGGATTCCATGATAGTTTCTCATTTATTAAGACTCCTAAGTATTTTGCATCTTTAGTTTGGGTCAGTTCTTTTCCATGAATGTAATATTTTGAATTTATTTGTTTCTTTTTCTTTGTTACTCTTAACAGTTGACACTTTTCTGGGTGGAAAGACATACTCCAGTTAGTTTCCCATTTTATCAATTCATCTAAGTCTTTTTGTAAAATTTTGCTATCTTGTTCTGATTTAATTGTTCTATAGATTATACAATCATCAGCAAATAACCTAACTTTTGTACCTGTTGAGATGTTGTTGGGTAAATCATTTATATAAATTAAAAAGAGTAAGGGACCTAGCACAGTTCCTTGTGGGAACTTACGAGGGATGTATATTAAATATTAAATAAAGAAACATCAATAAATACACGCACTTGAAAAAAAATGAAGCAAAGATGTTATTATATTTTAACATTTTGAATAGCTATAAATAATTAAATACAACTGATTTCTACTTAAATTATATTCCATTATTTGTAGTAATTTCATTTTCTTTTAAAAATTGAAACGTTAAAAGAGATTACATTTCTATTATTTTTACATCAATCTTTTCAAGTATACTTTTACTTTATGTGTCCTAAATTGATAGATTTACTAAATGAGGGGAGTACAAAGTCCGGCCCGCGGGCCAATTGAGCATTGCATTCAAATTTTGACGAACCAGCGGCCTTATCTTGCGGGATTTATGTTTAAGAATGATATTGATGTTATTTTCAAAAAAGTCGAAATTAAGCGCTTTTTGGAGTATAAAATACGAAGACTTAAAATTATTGCCATAATCAATGGCCATGTATTGTTTATTTCTTTACTAAGCTGAATATTGCTTTTTAAAAGCTGTTAAAGATATGTAAAGTTATTTGTACGAAATTAATTGACGTCCGATTACGAAATGTTTTATATCCATACTTCTCCTACTTGAAAAATAAAATGATTGTGGTATCGGTGTGCTTAATGTTTTTAAAATGTTTTAAACTTCACTAATTTTTACACAAACTATTGGGATCTAGATTTATTCAAACACATTTTATTTATTGTAAGTTACGTAGCATAAAATACACATCTATACTTTATAACTTTGCCATTATTTATCGATGTTCACTAAATTTTAATGATTGAATCAGATATTTTAAAACTGTCTAAAATCGATATTATATTTTTGCCCTTGTTTCCACACAAAATATCATCCTTACAAGTTGCATAAAACAATAATAAAATAAAAAAGCATGTTATTCATTCACAACGAATTTCATTCTAGTTTTTTATATTAATCCGCCTGCCTGCATACTTTTACTTCATAGAATATGGCCCTCTATACAAAAAGTTTGGACACCCCTGAACAAAACCGACCATGCATAATAGGTTCTTTAACCTAAGCAACAAAGAATGACCTGTTATCTTCTGCTCAGTTTTACTATAACAAAATTGAAATTCGTGCTTTGAAATAAAATGAAAAATTATATTTTGACCGTGTACCTATAACATTTTCAAATGTTTAATGCTTTACGCAAAACTATTTGTTACGAACTGCTGTAAACCTTTTCTAGGAACGCGGCACTGCTGAGAAGCTCGTGACTTAGAGACGTAATCAAACGCCATGGCACTTTAACAACCAAAAAAAAACTCTGAGAGCCTTATCGAAAACTCCCATAAACTACTACTAACCACTCTACTCAAGGCCAAATTTGTATTTTAATCCTTTATTTAAGAAAAAAAAACAACAACGAAGATTGTCTAAAAACTTACCACTGCGCATTCGATCTTCCTCCAGCATAAAGCTGATTCCCTTAACAGGCTGAGGGTTGAAATAACCACTGAGCCGTTTCGAGATTCATAGGGCCACAGTCAAACTGAAACCAAAACGTAAACACTAGCTAGCACCTTACACCTGGGGCCTAGATATCATGCTTTTGATTGCCTTCAAAGCGTCTAAAACTATGTAAGCCAACCCAGGGTACGTGTACAATCAGATTGAGAGTACACACGATATATGGCAAATATTGTGACGTTATTGACGGTGATTATTTTAATGTTGACTTCAAGAGTAGATGATCATGTATTGTTTTCTTTTCATATGAGTTAATTAATAATTTAAAACGAAACAAGATAATATCAAGTCTATTTAAGGTGAAAATCTATTGAACGTAATTTAATTTCAAGTCTATGTAAGTATCCATCTATTGAAGACAGCATGATCTTAAGTCTGTTAATAGTACCATGCTATTGAAAGTAATATGATGACAGCTATTAAAAGTATGTCTGTTAGATTTAACAGTTTATTGTGTCACTTTATTGAATTAACAAATCTTGAAAATATCTTGACGATACCAGTTTATTTCTATTAAAATTACAGTAAATTTTATCATAATTGAAGTACTCCATGAAATTTTTAAATCAGGCAACTTAAAAACTACACAATAATAACACGAACGGTTTGCAGCAGTAGTTGCACCTTGACCAAGACAATTTTCATCAGTAATAACACATTGGCCAACACAAAGTACAAGTGTCACCAGACACAGCGTACAAGTCTCACCATACAAAGACTTACACCGTGTACGTGTCTCACCATACAAAGACACAGTACACAAGTCTCACCATACAAAGACTAACACAGCACACCACTTTACTGCACACAGCCAAACACCTACCAACTGCAAATGAACAATTAACATGAGATTTTTTTTCCCCACCTGCCTATGATCTCATCTCATGAAATTTTCCCAAGAAATACTTTTTCCTAGATTTTATCATCTACCCTGCGTTACTTTCAAGTGCTGAAGTGAAAGTTTTACATTTGTTATTGTATCGGTTACCCCCCCCCCTTCCCCTTTTTTCCCGTTTAACTTCCTAAACGAAAAGTACCAACACTTTTTTTTAAAACGAATCAATACAATATAATTTGAGCCATTAGGTAATATATTAAGGACAACTATTGCGTCTGTTATCAGGTTGAATTTATCACTATCAGTAATGAGTCACAAAAGAAACTTGCTAATGAAATTGTTTACAAATACAACAGGGGTTACGTTTTAAAAAATTTAACTTTTATATTAAGCGCACGATTTTCTCTGGCACGTTTCAAATGATGAAATAAAATTTTTAGTTTGTTAAAGAATGCAGAGATTGGAGACAATGAGAAGGAAAAGCAACCAAAAAAATGTAATCAGTTCAATGCTTCATCTGTTAGTCCAAACGGTCAACAAAGGTTAAATCTCGATGCAGTGTACAGTGTATAACAGTGTCCCTACTAACACAGATATTCGCCGTACCGAGGATGAATAAATTGACACGTGGATTTCGATCACTGTGTTTGGCCCCATTTGATTTATTGGAAATAGTACTTCTTCCTGGTGCCATTCACGGAAATATAGGCGGATGTTATTGGTTTTGAAGAGCCAACTAATACCTGGTAACTAATTAAGTCATATTCCAGAGGCGTTTCGCCGGGAAACTATGTTCCTTCTCTCGCCAAGTAAGAAGCTCGACAGTTGTCGGACACGTCATAGCTTCGTATGGAGGATAATAATAATTATAAAAATTTTGTTAAAGGATTTATAGCAAGGACGTACTTAATACTTGTTTTTTTTTGTTAAAAAAGAAATGATTATATATTTTTTAATGCATTATCCTATCGTATTTATTACGGATGCTACTTTTATACAGAAGGTTGTTGCAAGTGGCGCAACGTTCACAGGCTACGGCTATGAATGACCGCCGCGCTATTCTCAGCCGCCCTAACTAGTGTCAGGTACTGATTTGGAGCTGGGTGGAATCAGGGGCACCCTCGGCCCCGGGGACGCAGAGATTCGAAACCATGACCCTCGGTATGCCATCCGTGTGTGCATGCCGCCCAACCACAGTGCATTTATCCGAGCACTTTGTGAAAATATTTAAAGTTCAGACTTCCTTTACTATCTCTGTTCTTCTATACTCTAGTGTTTCAATGTTTAACGATTTAACTAATTTTTCACTTTTAAATATTCTCCAGTAATGAATATGGCAGCTCTTTTTTAGGGTTAAATTTGTCCTAGTTTATGTATGTTTTCTTTTGGCGGATGAGTCCAATACAGAAAATGCATTTTCTAGTACAGGTCATACATGTTTTTTTAAAAATAAATAAAACATCACATTTTCTTCATGCCTTTAATGCTTCCACAAAATATGGAATTCGTTAAAGTAAAACTGAGGGGGGGGGGAGCCTACTGCAAACCCCTCCCTAATTATCACCTCTGCCACTTGGGCACACAAGTGGCTCCAACGGTCAGATTTATATTAAATCCGCTCCGATCTTGATCTTACCTATTCAGGTTGAATAAAGTTTTAATAAAATGACTTGTTCTTAATTAATACGTCTTTCTGCCTTACAACTGCTTGTCATTCTCACAAGCGCAAATCTTTGTGTTGACATTTTTAATCTTTGTAATCTTTGTAGAGAGCTGACAGATTTTTGTAGCTAATAGAACGTCTATGAGAGTTAAGTACCGTATAGACTCGTTCTAAAGCTGACAGATTTTTGTGGCTAATAGAACTTCTATGAGAGTTAAGTACCGTATATACTCGTTCTAAAGCTGACAGATTGATTGTGTCTAATAGAGCGTCCATGAGAGTTAAGTATCGTATAAACTCGTTCTAAAGCTGCCAGATTTTTGTGGCTAATATAAAGTTTATGAGAGTAAAGTACCGTATATACTCGTTCTTAAGCTAACAGATTTTTGTGGCTAATAGAACGTCTATGATGTTAAGTACCGTATATACTCGTTCTTAAGCTAACAGATTTTTGTGGCTAATAGAACGTCTATGATGTTAAGTACCGTATATACTTGCTCTAAAGCAGACTTTTCTTGGACAAAATCTAAGGGGAAAAGTTGGGTTGGGGGGGGGGCGGCTTATGAACGGGTCATAGGTGATTTCTGCATGTATATTGAATATCGGTGTTGTTATTGTAGATCATCAAGGTCCTTTTCTACATTCTACAAGATTCGACTGCTTTTTTACAAGAAGCTATAGTATATTATTAAACATCTAAACTTACCTTATTTAATCATTTTATTTATTTTTGTGAATGTTTTAATAAATTATTTTACAAATTTTGTTTTCAACCATGAATTTCAATGTACAGGCTTTCGCCACTGTTAACAAAAGAATTTTGTTTTAAAATACCGGTAACTCTTGCCTAACAAAGAGCACAAAGACAAAGTAAAACAAACATACTGGTCGATTTAGCTTGTAGTTGTAGTTTTAAAAAAATGTGCATCATTTTGTTTAAGCTGTCCTATAATTTTTTGGGGGTTCGGCTGCGAGCGGGTTATACACTTTTAATACTTTTCTCTTCCAAAAGAGAGGGGTTGGAGGTTCGGCTTATGAACTAACGGGCTATAGAACGAGTATATACAGTAGTATGTAAGGTATATAAGATGTATTTTCTGTAAATTTTAAAAAGAAAGACTAAAGAGTAAGTTAAGTGCGTACTAAAAATGATTTTTTTTCCATTTCAAAATTTTAATTCTTGTTCAATATTTTAAAACTTTTTTTTCTATATACATTTATATAAGTTTTTGAAGTCACAATGAAAATACTTTTTAAACACATACTTTCTTATATAGTTAAAAGTATCATTTAGTTTTTAAACACATAAAAGCTTATATAGTTTCAAGTATCATTTAGTTTTCAATAAAATTAATTTTAAAAGGCACAAATGAAGAAATTGCGATTAATTAATTTGAAAAGAAAACTACGTAGATTTTATTAGATGAAAAAATATTTATTAGCAGTCATAAATAAAGTTGCATGATAATAACAGTGAAACTAATTAAAGATTCAATTATTTTATAAGTTACAATTATAAATAAACGCGCACACACATACATAGACACACACATATCTATCTTAAAATATTTATAATAAAACTTTGTATTATTTACATCATCATTTGCATAAAATATATCCATTACTTGCGTCAATGCATGAGTTGGTTGGTCAAAGAAATTGTGACAGTTTTTTTAAAGTAGGATTGGTGAGATGGTATACAAGATTGTGATGGTTGATAAAATATTGATTGTACAAAAACAAACAACAATGTACAGCGACACACATTTAATATATACATATACACTACTACAAGAATTAACAGTTACCTTTAAATTTAATTTCTTTGTTGTAACTACCTAAACCAGTGTTTCTCAAATAGTGGGGCGCGCCCCACAGGGGGGGCGCGAGGCTACCTAAAGGGGGGCGCGAAATGGTGTATTTATAACAATTTTATAGACAAATTATACTATTTACTGTCGCGCGCGCGAAAAGTTTTCTTCTTCCTATTTGCGTAACAGAAAATAATTGAGCAACACTGACCTAAACTCATATACTTAGAAGTATTTTTTAAAAAAATATTATTGAGTAGTTTTGTTACAAATTTTTGTTCAGATGAAAGTTTGTTAATTAATAACTGAAACAATTCGTTGTTGTCTGAACTTTGTGACAGACGTAGCGTTTAAAAGTCATGTCTGAGTTTTAATTACGTCATATCAGAGTTTAAAATTAATAACTGAGATAAATAGTGGAACGAGGACAATCGAAATCGTTTTTTAGTATTTGTATATACATAGCTGCCATTGTTACCATGACGACCGAGTCGCTTCTGAAACTGCTTTTCAAGGGTTATATTAAAAAATTAGACAGTGAAGCAGAAAGGGTTGAGTATACCCCCCCTCCCCCCCCCACCTTTTCTGGATCAACCTAAACAACAAGGCCAGCATCCACCAAGAACACGAAACAGCTTTCTGATGGTTTCAATACTTGAGCTGCCATTACATTGAGGTTTATACTGTACATATTCTTAAGATTATTTTGTACGCTTGTTATCAAAATAATTTGCTAGAATATTTGTATAAGATTTTTTACAACTGTTGGTTGTGCTGACAACGTAAATTCGCACAAAAATACAAAATATATACATACATACATACATACAAAATGACAAATGTTTGTGGTCCATTTGCTGCCTGAGCACTAACAATTGCTGACTGACCAATAAACAGAAGTTTTGTAGGCAAATACTGCATCATCACAACCCAGTTTTGTTGGCCATATATCCATTTTGAATGCAACATTATGGGTAATTCATGGCATCTCACCATATTTACAATTATAAATTTATCTTTGTTTAAAATCAAAACAAACAACAACAAAAATGAAATGTTGGTTTGTTATAAAAAAAATACAAGAAAAATATTAAAACTTGTTAATTAAAAATAATTTATCTTCATCCATGATTTTTGAAAAAGAAATGTGTGATCATTTAGAATGATTCTGTTTCTATCGTAAGTAGATTCAGTGATTCAACTAAGCCTGCTTGACAAGAGGCGCCGAATAGTCTCATTGATTCGTGATCAAAGAGACTACAAAACTTTGCTGAGTTTTAGAAATTAACGGCTTAATGAACTTTATAAACTTACAACGAGTTGCAAAACGAGGTCGAGAGATTTGTATTCTTTAATTGTTTGTGATTGGGCGAGGAGGGGGTGGTGCCTTTAAAGGTTGCAGATGAAAAAATGTTCAAATAATGAAGATGAATGTATGGCCAAAAGTAGCGGTCACCTGCCGCAATATTTATGTTCCGACGCCAACGAATTCGCCTCTCTATTCCTTCTTGTTCTTCTTAGGGCCCTTGCCCGTAGGGTGAAGTAGTATGAATCTCAGTTGCGACTTTCTGTGGGACTCTAATCGGATCACCGTTTTTGCTTCCAGGGTTCGAACCTGCAGGGTGTCACCTTTGTTCAGCTCGAGGACACCTGATGAGACGATGATGTGTTTACTCATTAGAAATACCCAGACTACTACACAATGACCCAAAGTACTTGTAAAAAAAAATAAACAACTCTTTCAATCTTTCCTAATCAACTGATATATATTGTATATGTATACATAATATAAAAATGTATGCATATATTATATTTTTAAAAAAAAGATAAGCGTCTTCCGCATCAAGTCAGCTGTTTGAACTACAAAATTATTTCTGAGGTGAGCTTTACTTAGTTGAAAGTATGATTATAATTTTATTTAAAGAATTTATTTATAAATTGAAGTCATTTTTTAAAACGCTAACGTTCTGGAAATATGAGTTGGTAGGTTGTAATAATGCCCAAGATTTTATTGTTGAAAACATTATGCACATGTTAGGATGTAAATACATCCCAAAATAACGGAGGAACACAGACTTTAGATTTCGTTTCTTTAAGTAAACACACACAGAAGTATCCCAATCTAAACGCTAAAATAGAAAACGTTTCTCTGAGTGATGAGAGATTCGTGACTATCTTTGATAACTCACCGTCAATGTTACAGATCCTGTACTTGTAGGACTTTGCTTCGTTGCTGTGGGGACATCTGAAACCACCATTAGGACACGCCAGGACCGCCAGGCCGTTAAGGAAGATGGCGAGGCTGTGTTTGTGACTTTCATCCACTATCGTGATCTGTTGTAGAGTGGTGGGGGCGGGAAAAAGGGACACAGATAAGTTTCTATGAATGGTTCTTTCTGTTCAATGTCGTAATTTTAGTTAAAAACCCAAAGTGACTTTGACAAAGTGAAGCGTTTTTTTTTCTAGATCAGCATTTGCGTATTCAAAGGGTTTGTAGGGAGGGGCTTCGAAAGATATGAAATCCTCCCCGGATAGTATTTTATTTTATATCAAGGGAGCTATTTTTCAGCAGTCAAAAATTTATTTGTTGAAGTGGCGAGGCAATGTGAAGCTCAACAACTAAGGTTTGAGTGGCCGTGACGTAATATGGAACACAGCCAACCACCTTTCGAGAAAGTAAATTAAATATAGAAGCTTGACTTAAAGAATGCACCGTCCGATTAAAGAAAAGAACTGCTCACTGGATAGGACTGATCACAATCTCCTCACATTGACCTAAACGCCACGGGAAAACCTAAACGATTCTCTCCGACCTTTCGTGTCATATTTTATAGCACCTTCTACAGACTCGATCGACACTGTAAGTGTAAGACAATACAAGGTATTTTAGGTACGGAATTTTCAATTAAACTCACATTCAGGTGCACGAGGTAGACGCCAGACTCTGTAACGGTGAACGTCCCTTGGCTTTTATCGGTGATGCTGATAAGGTCCCGCCTGTGCTGTCTTTGGCGATGACCAGGTTTGGTCGTGCTGCTGTTGTTGGCGCTGTCGTTGTTGTTGTTGTGGTGGCGGTACAAGGCAATGGTGGAGTCTGAGTTAGGGATCAACAAATTATACTTTCTTCATAGATTTTGCTTTCAATTTGTAATCACATTGATTAGATGCAGTGCCCGCATATAAGTAGCTAAATTTGGCATTTAAATGTATTATCTACGTATTGAAAAAAAAACATATAATGTGTGAAATTCTGTATTAAGATTACATATTATTATGTCTTAAAAACAACATATAATATGTGAAATTATGTATTAAGATTACCTTTTCTTAAAGTAGCATAAAAAATACTAGTAGTTTAATGTTGCTTTAAAATCGAATAGCCAAAAATTTGTTGAACACAACTTACTAATAGAAAGGTTATTTTGGATTGTCTATAAAAAATTAGGGATGTACCGGATTTCGGCCCCAGCTCCGGCAAATCCGGAATCTGGCAATTTTTACAAAACTAACTCCAGACGGATTTCACTTCATAAATCCGGCTCGGGTCGGAATTCAAAAATTTGAATGGTACAGCCCTAATAAAAATAGTTAATATGGGCGGCTAATAAATATCAATATGGCTGAGATTGCTGGGGCAGTATTAAAAAGAGACATACAGAAGTTTGATTAGATACCGTACTTTAGCGTACATTAGCACATTATATGCTTCATATACAATCTTTACACACTACGCTCCGATGGGGCGTCTTAGGGGCTGTCCATAAATGACGTCACGCGATTTTGGCCGATTTTTTACCCCCTCCCACCCCTCGTCACGCGTCGTCACAAAAAGTTAGACCCCCCCCTCTAAAAATACGTCACAAAGCTTTGACCCCCCCCCTAAAAAAACACCTTATTTTCTATTTGAAAATTATTGTCAAATCACTTTTATTGTCATTTAAGTATTTATTATTTATTTAGTGAAGATCTACATTGTAATATCGTAACCCGCGTGAAACATTTTTTCAAAACGTTTAACCGGCCTTCAAAAAACGAACTGTGTTAATTAACATCCCTAGATTATATTTTATTTTAATGAATACAAATTAAACATTTGCTATTAATCATCACGGTTAACGTCTTTGTTTAGAAAAAAAATATTTAAAAATGATATTTTTAAAATATATCTTTTAAAAATCCCTCAATTGACTGACGGAAAGAAATCGGCGAACAGGGGTAAATAACCTCATCTGGGGTCAAAAGGGAATTCTTGGGGGTAATGCAGACTCATTTGGGACACATAACATCCACTACAATCCACTAGATATATTAAAATACATCATGTGTACGTGAACGCTTGGAACATATGCCCATTATTGAACCGGTTCCTTCCAGAAAATGCATTTTTTAAAAATTTGACAACTATGTAGATTTCTTACCTACGTACTATGCGAAGACACCTAAATCCACCCTACTTTCATTTATATTGACACGAGTGACAATAATCTTAATCCACATAACTTGACTGTATCAAGTATCCTTTCTGTGATATTTAAAATTAATGCCTTAAAAACTGAGCTAAGAAGAAAAGTTGTTTTATGCTCCTCTCGAATTGCGATGTCAAGATTTTGATGCATTAAATAAAGTAAATGAATACTTGAAAACTTTAAAATGGGCTCATTTATCATTATATCTAGAATGGCCAGGGGAGTTTGACCAAAAACCAACCGAACAATTATATCAAACTTAAAACGTTTATAATTCTATCAAATTAAATAGATTCTACCCCCCTCCCTTTTTTTAAAGAAAAAGGATATTCCGTGTCGTTTTGACTTAAAATATCTACACATAATCCTATTCAGATCATTTTTAGACATTGTCATGCTTGTAAAACTCACAAGTAGCATTTTCGGGGGAGGGGGGGGGGCTAACGACGCTCCCCAAATCCCCGAGTCATGTGAGCAGGACTGAGAGTCTCGTGTTGGGGGGGGGGTAACGCACATATAAACTTGTATATTTTGGGGATAACAGGCAAAAAAAGTTCACCGACGGAGCTGCGGTTACATCACAAATGCTTTGATGTCAACATCAAACGAGTCTCAAACGACACAGTGTAACAATTTCATACGTTATCTTGTGAGTTCTCAAACTTAAGGATTATAATTAGATTTAATTTTCGTCTCTTGATAGCTTACGCCAACCAGCGTCTGATGGCCTACCAACCAGCACATTGAGAAGCCCTGATTAAAAAAAAAGTCATTAAATAAATTGTAAGCCACCACATATTTCAGTGGAAGTTTTATTTAAAGTTACCCTTTCGATGTGACGTCACATTTCTTCAACCCCCCTCCCTCCCCCTCGTCACGCATCGTCACAAAATTGTGACCCCCCTCCCCCCTAGGAGCGTGACGTCATTTATGGACGGCCCCTTATGTAAAATATGTTTGACACAAATCGTCAAAACATGCTCACCACACATATTGAACATTTATTGGTCAACTGAAAACGATTGCGGAGCCTTTTTTTTACATCATTCGGAGGATGAAACATTGGAAACATTTTCATTTATGACAAAGGAAAGGAAACAACCAATTCTGATATAAATTGCTCAGTGCGTCAGCTTGCTGCGTCACGTTATGTTATATTATGTAATTTTCAATTATACAAAACATCAAAACTCGCGTGTCTTACATGCGGATAAAAGGTTACCCGTGACGATTTAGGTTGTTCTTGGTTGGTTGGAAATAAGTAATATAAAAATGGGTAAGCTATAAATAACTTCATACGCACTGCGAGACTTATAGGTAGTTGGAATAGCCACCCTATTGTCTATAATGTTTAAAAAAAACAGAAATATTTCAATAGTTGGGTCAAAATGAAAGGAATGCCATCCTGTAGGGCAGCTAAGACAGCGTATAGGCATAGCCCGGGAGGTGGGAGGCTTACAGGCTGACTGAGAATGACATGGATAGATGAATGATAGATAGATAGAATGACACGGATAGATGAATGATAGATAGATAGAATGACACGGATAGATGGATGATAGATAGATAGAATGACACGGATAGATGGATGATAGATAGATAGAATGACACGGATAGATGGATGATAGATAGATAGAATGACACGGATAGATGGATGATAGATAGAATGACGTGGATGAGGTTCTTAAAGACATGCAGCTGATGGGCGACAGGCCATCGAGGCGAAAGACCACTGATAGGTCTGAATGGAGGAGAGTGACCAAGCAGACCAACGCCCCACATGGGCTGTTAGCTAAAGATGATATAAGAATAACTACCTCACAATAGTAGCCGCTTGAAAAAGTCATATTTTGTAGTCATTAAAGCAGTTGGATTTTGAGTTTATCGGATTTTTCTGTTCAACTGTTAATTTTAGTAACTTAAAAGACATTCCCTTTAAAAAGCTTATTTTTATTAGCACATATCTCAAAAAAATTAAGATCAAACCATATTACTGTTAAGTAGGGGAACAAACTATGTCCTTATAATATTTTATACTTTAATGACAATAACCAAAAGAAATATTTGTAAAAGATTTTTTTTTAATGCACTTTGTACAAAAATTGCAAATATCTTAATTTAAATGTCAGTTGTCTCAAAGTTCTAATAATATTTCAATGTATGACATATTTAATCTAGATGACAGTGACAAGACGTTTATCGCTTATCTGCTGACCAAGTCAAACATAAACATAATATATTCACTTTCATCTGGATACTCCACAGTTGCCTCCTTGCAGACTTTTGGCTTGGTCGGCCATGTTTCGTCATGGAAACATTCAACTTCTGTTGGAGGGATAAAACTAATTAAAAACAAACCAAAAAATCACATGCAAATAGCTTGATAATTTCAAAAACAATCTTTTTTATTTGCTGTTTACTTTGGTTAACATCGTCGAAAATTGATATTGTTTTTCTATCGATTTGGTCATCCAGGTTTTTCACGTCCTACTTTGACGGACCAATCCGCGAGAAACACACAATCACTAACAAATATCTCCAACTTTTAAGAAAATTGTTCATTTTAATAAAGTGTTTATCTTTTATGGGCTTGCTACAAAATTAGATCCACACAACACAATCTGATGGTTCCGCTAACACATTTTGAGAATATCTATCCCTTACTACTAAACACCTCTGAATATTAAAACTTTGGCATCAATAGCATGTCCCTATGCTTTTATTTATTTACCTGGTTCTCGGAAATGCTTATTGTAGTCGTAAATCTTGTAAAACTCGGCATCGAACTGAACTGATGATAGCTGGTAAAGAAGCAAAGACAAAATCCATTTTAAATATTTTACTGCCATGTCTTTTTTGTTGTTGTTGTTGTCTAATTTAATAAAAGATTTTGGGCTACTTAATTCTTGTGTGATTACTGTACACCTTCGTGGATTTGGAAAATTAGGGAAAACGGTTTCAGTAAACCACAAGGGTTTTAGACTAATCTCTCGGGGTTGAAAAATTTGCATTTTAAAAAAACAGTTTTCAAGAGCTGAAAAACTGCCTTCCGATTCCCACACCCAACCAATTTATCCGACCCGCCCCCCCCCCAATATCACTTTTATCAGCCTCAACTGCTACTACCACAACTAAAGATAATAATAATGATAATAAAAAACAACATGACGAAAGTTGTACTTACATATTTATCTTTATCTTTATCTGTGATCCATTCATTATAAAAAGAGGTGGAAAAGAAATTAAAATGCATTAGATTTGACATTCACAGAAGACGTGTATTCTTAATATTTAATACGAACTGAAGTTTTGTTGCTCTGCTTGGTGGCTCTGTTTGGTGGCTCTGTTTGTTGGCTTTTACGGTGGCTATGTTGCTGGCTTCTCTTTGAAGACATAATTATTTTAATTTTAAGCTAAGTATTAAAAAAAAACTCTGAACTGAGGCATTTTAAGCGAACAAAAATGCTTTAACGTTGATTAATTAAAATCGCATATTATCACTTTCGTTGTTATTAAATTACTTTCTTAATTGGACTTAATGATTTGGACGCATCTTTTGTGCCACGTTAAAAATATGAAAATAAAACAATACAAAAAGATTCTAAAGGTAAGCGCTGACAGATTTAAGATTGGCGAGAACGACAAAATCAGTCAAGACAAGGTCAAGGTTAGAAGGGAGAAAACATAAACGTTAAGCAGGTTGTGATTGACATTAATGAGGTAATGATTGAAATTAACGAGGTCGTTGCTGACATTAACGACGTTGTGATTGACATTAAGGAAGTTGTGATTGTCATTAAAGACGTTGTGATTGACATTAAGGAAGTTGTGATTGACATTAACGACGTTGTGATTGACATTAAGGAAGTTGTGATTGTCATTAACGACGTTGTGATTGACATTAATGAGGTAATGATTGAAATTAACGAGGTCGTTGCTGACATTAACGACGTTGTGATTGACATTAAGGATGTTGTGATTGTCATTAAAGACGTTGTGATTGACATTAAGGAAGTTGTGATTGACATTAACGACGTTGTGATTGACATTAAGGAAGTTGTGATTGTCATTAACGACGTTGTGATTGACATTAATGAGGTAATGATTGAAATTAACGAGGTCGTTGCTGACATTAACGACGTTGTGATTGACATTAAGGAAGTTGTGATTGTCATTAACGACGTTGTGATTGACATTAAGGAAGTTGTGATTGACATTAACGACGTTGTGATTGACATTAAGGAAGTTGTGATTGTCATTAACGACGTTGTGATTGACATTAATGAGGTAATGATTGAAATTAACGAGGTCGTTGCTGACATTAACGACGTTGTAATTGACATTAAGGAAGTTGTGATTGTCATTAACGACGTTGTGATTGACATTAAGGAAGTTGTGATTGACATTAACGACGTTGTGATTGCCATTAAGGAAGTTGTGATTGTCATTAACGACGTTGTGATTGACATTAATGAGGTAATTATTGAAATTAACGAGGTCGTTGCTGACATTAACGACGTTGTGATTGACATTAAGGAAGTTGTGATTGTCATTAACGACGTTGTGATTGACATTAAGGAAGTTGTGATTGACATTAACGACGTTGTGATTGACATTAAGGAAGTTGTGATTGTCATTAACGACGTTGTGATTGACATTAATGAGGTAATGATTGAAATTAACGAGGTCGTTGCTGACATTAACGACGTTGTGATTGACATTAAGGAAGTTGTGATTGTCATTAACGACGTTGTGATTGACATTAAGGAAGTTGTGATTGACATTAACGACGTTGTGATTGACATTAAGGAAGTTGTGATTGTCATTAACGACGTTGTGATTGACATTAATGAGGTAATGATTGAAATTAACGAGGTCGTTGCTGACATTAACGACGTTGTGATTGACATTAAGGAAGTTGTGATTGTCATTAACGACGTTGTGATTGACATTAAGGAAGTTGTGATTGACATTAACGACGTTGTGATTGACATTAAGGAAGTTGTGATTGTCATTAACGACGTTGTGATTGACATTAATGAGGTAATGATTGAAATTAACGAGGTCGTTGCTGACATTAACGACGTTGTGATTGACATTAAGGAAGTTGTGATTGTCATTAACGACGTTGTGATTGACATTAAGGAAGTTGTGATTGACATTAACGACGTTGTGATTGACATTAAGGAAGTTGTGATTGTCATTAACGACGTTGTGATTGACATTAATGAGGTAATGATTGAAATTAACGAGGTCGTTGCTGACATTAACGACGTTGTGATTGACATTAAGGAAGTTGTGATTGTCATTAACGACGTTGTGATTGACATTAAGGAAGTTGTGATTGACATTAACGACGTTGTGATTGACATTAAGGAAGTTGTGATTGTCATTAACGACGTTGTGATTGACATTAATGAGGTAATGATTGAAATTAACGAGGTCGTTGCTGACATTAACGACGTTGTGATTGACATTAAGGAAGTTGTGATTGTCATTAACGACGTTGTGATTGACATTAAGGAAGTTGTGATTGACATTAACGACGTTGTGATTGACATTAAGGAAGTTGTGATTGTCATTAACGACGTTGTGATTGACATTAATGAGGTAATGATTGAAATTAACGAGGTCGTTGCTGACATTAACGACGTTGTGATTGACATTAAGGAAGTTGTGATTGTCATTAACGACGTTGTGATTGACATTAAGGAAGTTGTGATTGACATTAACGACGTTGTGATTGACATTAAGGAAGTTGTGATTGTCATTAACGACGTTGTGATTGACATTTAATGAGGTAATGATTGAAATTAACGAGGTCGTTGCTGACATTAACGACGTTGTGATTGACATTAAGGAAGTTGTGATTGTCATTAACGACGTTGTGATTGACATTAAGGAAGTTGTGATTGACATTAACGACGTTGTGATTGACATTAAGGAAGTTGTGATTGTCATTAACGACGTTGTGATTGACATTAATGAGGTAATGATTGAAATTAACGAGGTCGTTGCTGACATTAACGACGTTGTGATTGACATTAAGGAAGTTGTGATTGTCATTAACGACGTTGTGATTGACATTAAGGAAGTTGTGATTGACATTAACGACGTTGTGATTGACATTAAGGAAGTTGTGATTGTCATTAACGACGTTGTGATTGACATTAATGAGGTAATGATTGAAATTAACGAGGTCGTTGCTGACATTAACGACGTTGTGATTGACATTAAGGAAGTTGTGATTGTCATTAACGACGTTGTGATTGACATTAAGGAAGTTGTGATTGACATTAACGACGTTGTGATTGACATTAAGGAAGTTGTGATTGTCATTAACGACGTTGTGATTGACATTAATGAGGTAATGATTGAAATTAACGAGGTCGTTGCTGACATTAACGACGTTGTGATTGACATTAAGGAAGTTGTGATTGTCATTAACGACGTTGTGATTGACATTAAGGAAGTTGTGATTGACATTAACGACGTTGTGATTGACATTAAGGAAGTTGTGATTGTCATTAACGACGTTGTGATTGACATTTAATGAGGTAATGATTGAAATTAACGAGGTCGTTGCTGACATTAACGACGTTGTGATTGACATTAAGGAAGTTGTGATTGTCATTAACGACGTTGTGATTGACATTAAGGAAGTTGTGATTGACATTAACGACGTTGTGATTGACATTAAGGAAGTTGTGATTGTCATTAACGACGTTGTGATTGACATTTTAATGAGGTAATGATTGAAATTAACGAGGTCGTTGCTGACATTAACGACGTTGTGATTGACATTAAGGAAGTTGTGATTGTCATTAACGACGTTGTGATTGACATTAAGGAAGTTGTGATTGACATTAACGACGTTGTGATTGACATTAAGGAAGTTGTGATTGTCATTAACGACGTTGTGATTGACATTTTAATGAGGTAATGATTGAAATTAACGAGGTCGTTGCTGACATTAACGACGTTGTGATTGACATTAAGGAAGTTGTGATTGTCATTAACGACGTTGTGATTGACATTAAGGAAGTTGTGATTGACATTAACGACGTTGTGATTGACATTAAGGAAGTTGTGATTGTCATTAACGACGTTGTGATTGACATTTAATGAGGTAATGATTGAAATTAACGAGGTCGTTGCTGACATTAACGACGTTGTGATTGACATTAAGGAAGTTGTGATTGTCATTAACGACGTTGTGATTGACATTAAGGAAGTTGTGATTGACATTAACGACGTTGTGATTGACATTAAGGAAGTTGTGATTGTCATTAACGACGTTGTGATTGACATTAATGAGGTAATGATTGAAATTAACGAGGTCGTTGCTGACATTAACGACGTTGTGATTGACATTAAGGAATTTGTGATTGTCATTAACGACGTTGTGATTGACATTAAGGAAGTTGTGATTGACATTAACGACGTTGTGATTGACATTAAGGAAGTTGTGATTGTCATTAACGACGTTGTGATTGACATTAATGAGGTAATGATTGAAATTAACGAGGTAGTTGCTGACATTAACGACGTTGTGATTGACATTAAGGAAGTTGTGATTGTCATTAACGACGTTGTGATTGCCATTAATGAGGTAATGATTGAAATTAACGAGGTCGTTGCTGACATTAACGACGTTGTGATTGACATTAAGGAAGTTGTGATTCTCATTAACGACGTTGTGATTGACATTAAGGAAGTTGTGATTGACATTAACGACGTTGTGATTGACATAAAATGAGCTGCTGATTGACAATAACGAGCTGGTGATTGACATTAAGGAGATGTTGGTTGACATTAATGAGGATGCGATTAAATTTAAAGAGGATTGGATGGCGTGATGGAAGATGGTGTTGACGAATGATTATTTATTCATGAGGGTTGTTGATTAGAGCGTGCAATCAATGGAATGAAGAATTGAAATAAAAGTCAAAGTGAATCGTGAACAGGATGAACTAGATGCATACATAGTTTTCCTTTTCATGTGCTGAACTCGCCGCGAAATTTCTTTAATATCATATTACTGCTTGCTGTATGTATTGTTGTCTGTTATATTAGTTCATGTATGTTTTTTTGAATCCTTTATATTAACTCGTGGTGTCTGCTTGCGTGCCAAAAAACAATTTGGATCGATTTTTAACCAAATTCCCCGTATGCTGGCGAGTTGAAATTTTGCAGGCAGACTCGTGATAAAAATGATGTATCAAAATTTCAGATCGATCGAATGTACTGTTATTAAATTAATGAATTTTTAGATTATCTCTATTTATCTCTATGTACATGTTATTTTTGTGCTAGAGTGTCTCGGTGCGTATTGTATTGAACAATCTTTCCTGTCGCGCTGTATTACATTGACGATACTTTTTACAAATATGTTCCTGATCGGTGGGCATTATATATTAAAAATCTTTTACGAGACATAACTAGAATTTTGGATTTTTGTATTCTCTTGCGCTGTGTATTATAATGAACATTCTTTTATTTATGTCTCGTATATAAAGGATTTATAGTTTTTTTAAAAACGTGTTTTTTACGTTTTAAAAAAAAATTAAGTATGAAAAGTCTGTCAGTTTTGTTTTCCGTTAACAGTTGGAAATTAGTGTGATTCTTGTATGTGGTCTGTACGTGTCTAATAATGAACAAAGATAAATTACTCACCGTTCTTTTTCACGTATTTATCTTGGCAATATTGGTCAATAAAGTGTTTCGTCTGTTTTTTACAGGGTGTCGATGAACGCTTCGTTCTAGAGTGTCGTGCATTAAGTCCTCCTAGTCCCCCTTTCTTATCCTCCAACCCAACGTGTGGAGTTTCTGCATTTGGGAGATCTGAGTTTGAAGATTTTGAAGTATCCAATTTGCGCAAGGGTGGGTGTAAAGTTTCGTGTGAAGTTTGCAGATTTGACGAAATATTGGAATTTCCCGATTGATGAAACCTTCCACCAGGTACGCTTCGCTTGGTTTTTATTTCAGAATCTTGATTTTCATTCACGGTCTGTACTAATTCCTCTTTATTTGGCACAGGAGCTCTACTTCCAATAGTGTTCAAAAAATCTTTTGAGCTAAATTTATGTCTGCTAAGGATTCCTTCATTAAAACTGCGAATGAGACCGCGTCCAGTGGTACTGCGACTCAGCCAGGTTTGGCAACTTTTTTGAGGCGTGTTTACAGTTTCTTCACTTTGAACAGCATGGGCCTGAATATAAATACGCATGTTTGCCAGTTTGCCATAATGTAAATACAACAACATTTGTAATTAACATTTAATTTCTCTTGCTAAAACAAATTTAAATTTTAAAAAAAAATAATAAAAAATTGTAAAGTCTAAAATAGTTATATAATTTTTTTTAAACCTTTGGCTTTCTTGTTAAGGCAATGGAATGAAATAATATAAGAAGAGGAAAAAGTTTGTTCGACTTCTTTATAAATTGGTGTTTTGAATTGGTGTGAAATGGGTTTGCAACGCTTACTAAAATCCTTACTTCCGCAGCGGAGCGTGGGTATTTTGCTAGTTCTCCAATTTAAAATTAAACAATAACATTTTCAATACCAAGACACAACGTTTTAAAGTTCTTTTTTAAAACTAACGTTTCGTAAAAGATTAAACTGTAATGATATGAAACGATCTCAAAGGGGATATTAAGGTAATTATATTAGTTGCACATAAGGGGCATCAAATCGTCCCGAGAAGGAAATTAACAAAGACGCTGAAACAACACATAAATAATCATACTTATTTCTTTGCGGTATTTATTTTGTATCTGAAATTGTTTAAAAAGAACACAAGAGAACATCAAGAACACAAGAGAACATCAAGAACACAAGAGAACAAGAGTAGCGTGGAAATTGAGAGGAACATTAAGTAGATTAATTTATAGAAGCAGCAAAAATTTTAATGATTAGTTACAAATGGGGATTTCCAAAGATTATTATTTATGCAATTTAAAAAACTATCTCACTGGCCTAAGCTTGACTTTTTGCTTTACACAAATGTTAATATTTCAAAAGATCATTTCCCCTCTTTAAACTTTTAATAAAACAAGTGAACCTACTGAAAGATACTTTCTCGTAGTAGCGTTGATTTATTTAGAATTTACCTCATGCTTGGACCCCGCAGTTCTCACAAGATGATCCAAGGCGCCTTCAAGACGACCAACGCGCATGTTGGTATGGACGAGGGCAATGGATAGAATGAGAACCACGCATGGCCATAGCCAGTTCCAACATGACACGCCATTGGACGATGAGGTCACGGGCTTGGTTGAACTTAGGCTGACCGGGCCAAAGTGTCCGTTACTGTTACTGAAGGATAGATGTCGCTGTTGCTGATTCACTGGAGCACCACTTGGATGTTTTAATGGCGATTTTTCATTCGTCGTAAGTTTGTTTCGTGGTGTGCACGTGGTGGACAGACCTTCGAATTCATGTTTAATTTCAACAGAAATATCTTTGATGTTAGCCATGGTGGCTTGTGTTAATTTTGACGCTTCTGTTTCAAACGTGCAAGTTGTAAGCATATGCCGTCTGCATCTTTCTGCGCTTGCGCTGGAATGTGTTCCGTCAATAAGAAGAGTTGGGTTGATGTACATATTCTGACGAGTTGGTACGTTATTGGTTTCGCAGTTGGAAGTTCCTTGCTGTCTGCATTCACTATCATCTCCGCAGAATTCCATTTTATCCTTTTTTTAAATAGAGCAGTTATATTTGGAGATTCTTGAAGCACCGACATTCAGGAAGGTGGGAAAATATAGATTTTTCATGAGCCCTATAAGAGTCATATCCATTTTTTAAGAAAGGGAATTTTAAAAGTGAACGATGAGATTGAAATCCATTTTTAAAAAAATGTATTTTAATCAGCTTAAAAGATTATTGTTTGTAGTATTTAAATTTCTTTAGCCGTGTCGTAAAAGCCAAACATAGCTGATTCTTAAAGAATTTAACCTTCCGTTAATCTCTTGATCAGTTTTGAAAACATTTCGTCACAATGGGGTGTTGAAATTGAAAGTATACACCTTGTTAAAAATTGTCAGTGAATTTTTTTCTAAAAGATGAATCTTTGGTTGCCAGGAATTAACTGTGATGTAGAGTCGATTAGCCTGCGATGAAACGCTGTGGAAATATTTTTAAACATATATTTTAACTTTAAACAAGAAAAATTAAAACGCTCATAAGTGTACTGAGTATATACTTTATTTCATTTGATTGTTGAAGCTCATCGGGAGTGGTTGGGTGTCTTGGTAATGTGTTTTACATTCAAACGTAATATGTGAAGTTGGTCACCAGCATTAAAAGTGAAATATTTAAATTTTTAATCGATAAATTAATCATTAATTTTCCGCAGCCCTAATTATATCTAATATTTTTAGCTATTAATGGTAAGTAATAAATTAATGACGGCAACTAATTTCAACATTTTTATAAATATCTTATCTCAGCCACTCGAACACAGAATAGAAATATTAGAAATTGTAATTGAATTAGCGAGGGACCGTGCGTATTTTACTATCATTTAACTAGGACATTTTTTATAAATGAATAAAGATGTAGTTGATGGTTACCGAGTGATTAGCAATTGCTTAATAATTATGGCTAGTGAACATATTCCTTACTTATAAGAACTATCATAGTTTTTAACAAAAGTAATGCGTGATAAGAATTGCGTTACCAAAACATTCTTCATTGGTTTTTTTTAGGGCTTCGGAAATTAACGATTACAATTTTTAGGGCTGCGGAAATTAACGATTAAATTTTTTTTAACGATTAATCGACCCACCACTTATCCACGTACTGGAAGTCTAAAAGTAAAATTTTCCGGCCGATAAATATAAACTAATTTAAGGTCGATTACACGAACATTTTGGTTTTAAACTATCGACTGGCGTGAATATTCAAATGTGGATAAAGGTTATTGTGTCCTTTGAGAGAAATCTTTTGCCTACTATGACATGTTCCCTCTAAGTCTAAGCTTCGTTGGTCCGTGTGCAAAGTTAAAAAAAACAACTCGTGTGCAAATTTGCACAACGTCAATTTTTGTGCAATATTTTACAAAATTTGCTGCGCGGTGATTCTAAACTCCTGCGTGGCGTCATTCAAATATCTGCGCAGCCACGCTGCTTAAAGGGAACATTGCTACCATGGTTATAATACTTCGATTACATATCACCTGGAAACCGAACATCCACTACAGTATCGGAAACTTCAGCTGAGACAATCTAAAGCTATCTGAACGATTGTTCAGCTCGGCTGGTTATATTGTCAATAAGACCCGCTCATCACTTGAATCAAATAATGTAAATACACTTGTCTGTTTGCGTTGTTGGTTAAAAGATGTCATATAAAGAAGACATTCCATCTTTATTTCGATTTTCCACAAGTATTTTAATAAATGTTACTTATGACACCATAAATTTCAATTTTTGGCTTTAATCGAAATTAACGATTAATTAGTCGTTAATTTATCAAAAGTTAACGATTAAATAAAAATTAATCGTTAACAGCCCTAGTTTTTTTTAATATTGGGATACAATAACATGCAACGTTATTTTGAGCTCCTTTAGGCATAAAAAAACAACAAAAAAACTATTTGACAGTGATGAAATAGAGAAAGAACTCCTGTTGGACCTCTATTCCTCAATAAGTTACATGTGTATATAAGATGTACAAAACTTGTCTTTAAGTGTTATGCCTCAGTAGGTTGCATTTGTACCATAATCTGTATACAATTTCTTTAGGTGCCGTGCTAACCTGTAAACCGCCGAAAATTGTTTCCCATTTTACACGCTTTTATCTATCCTTCCTTCAAATTTTTTAACGTAAAATTAAACCATTTCTAATGGTCCTAGAGATCTCAAAATTTTACCACATATAGATCGTGGATGACAATGCATTGTATCAAAATTTCAGATCGATCAAATGTACCGTAATTAAATTAATGCACTTTGAGTTTTTAGTTTTTGTCTATATAAAATATTATCACTCGCATCAATGAACCATGTCTCAATTCGCCCTAGGGGGATACAATTAATCTCAATGTGTTCACGTCAGATGTGGGTGGTAAAGAGTTTTTATTATAACTTTAAAAAGTACTATCAACAAGAAGTCTTGCTGGCTGAAATATAAGCGTGATCGATTGCCTACATTGGGGTACGAGGTTCAATTTTCAGTTAGGGAAAATGTTGTTGTTTTTTTTTGGTTGTATTATACATAAATTTGTAATGAAAAATCTTTCTTTTTACCACGATCACATTTAAGTTATTGACAATGAAGTTTAACTAATTAAATTGAATTGATAAGGTCGAAAAATCAATTTAAAAAACGTTGATACTAAAAAGTAGAAAATACAATAATGTAAAAAAATCTTATTTTAAAAAGGACACGCTTTTATTTACATATAGAAAGTGCCCTAAAAAGAAGAAAATAAAAATTTTCTATGAAAACAGGTGAAATCGGTGAACCTATCTACTGCACATAAAAGCGTGGGGCGCTCATCACAACTCTCTATCGTGTACAAGGCTGCGAAACATAAAAACAAATTTGTATGAATATTAATAAACAGTAAAAGTTTCACAACTTTGATCATATAAATGCTATTATCACATTAATTAGAAAGATTAATCTATATGAAAGAGAATAGTTGCAATGAGAAATGATTTGTGATGGGCGCCCCACGCTTTTATGTGCAGTAGATAGTTTCACCGATTTCACCTGTTTTCATGGAAAAATTTTATTTTCTTCTTTTTAGTCCACTTTCTATATGTAAATAAAAGCGTGTCCTTAAAAAAAAAGATTTTTTAACATTATTTTATTTTTCCTCTTATGGGAATGGCGTCAATATTGTGTTTCTCACTTTAAACTTTAAACAATACTTCAAAAAATATTTAAGAAAAATCTCAGAGTTTTTGATGGGGATAAATAAAAGTTAAACAGAAGAGGTTTTAAATTTTGTTGGTGCAAAGCGGCTTAGTAAGGGCACAGGTCTCATTTTAGACAAAGAGAAACTTGGCGATACCCAGGTGTCTTTATGACCATTGCAGCCAACGTCGTTGATAAGAGTAGTACAGACAATGACGGACATAAGGCGTTTAGGAAAACTTGGACTAGGGCCAACATTTGTGCCGCACGGGACGCCGAACAATAATAAACCGTGAAATTGAATCACCTATAGTTATATAGAGATAAACTAAAAAAGCATTAATTTAATTACGGTACATTCGATCGATGTGACATTTTGATACAATGCATTGTGAGGTGACACGAGTCTATGTGCGAAATTTCAGCTCGATAGCATCACGGGAAGTGTGTCATTTTAGACTTTTGTTTTCCGCCCGCGAACGAGATGACGACAAGATTTCGAAGTTTCTTATTAAAGGAAAAAAAAGAGTAGATTCCAGTGCACACGTTGCAGCTGATATGATATACCACGTAAGATCATCACTCTATTACAGGGTGGCAAACTACGGCCGGCGGGCCACATGCGGTCCGCTACGGAGTTTTTTGCGGCCCTCGGTAGCCTGCGATAATATCGGGGAAAAAAATTATGTTAAAGATGGATGTTTGTACTTGTATCGTAGCTAAATTTTGGTTAGGTGTGGCCCCTTGGTGTTTCATTTCTTACTAATGCTGCCCTCGTCCTAAAAAGTTTGCCCACCCCTGCTCTATTAGATTGCTCTAAGCCAGTGCTTCTCAAAGTGGTGGTCTGCGGACCGGTGCTGGTTATCAAGAAAGTACCAACAAATCTA
>CALYLW010000585.1:305110-412610 GCA_944989445.1 Ampullaceana balthica | reverse complement strand
AAGTAAGTATCTCCTCACTCCATACATTGGCTCTTGTGAGATGCACTCCTGACTATGCTCTGATGAAGATGCAAGACTGGACTCGAACCATGGACTAGCGTAGGATGCAAAGATCTTCTGTATACATGGAGCATCTGAAATTATACAGTGTTTCAACCCAATCTAGGCTTTAATATATGAGGTGGGATGGTAGAGGCTACCTGAAGTGGGTTGAGCCCCCCCCCAACCCTTTCTCTCTACCTTATTCCAGGTCAGTGTAAACATATGATTGATTTTCAACATTATTATTTCACATTTCAAGATAATATACGATTAACTTTCTTAAATGGTTTTGTCCAAGTATTATAAAAATTTTATATTTCAATTCGGAAGTAGGCATTACAAAATCCATTTTAGTAATCATTTTAAAAAAATGCGTTACATACATTCACGAAAATGTATAGTTTTTATTTTTTTTAATGTAATTTTTTGGGTGTTTTTGTGTGTTTTGTTTGTTTGTTGTTGTTGTTTTTTTTTGTGCTTTGGATATGACGTCATGGATGCAAGTAAATATATTATACAATTCTTGTAGAAAAAATGGAATGTCTTAGTAAGTCGTAGAAAACATGAAATCAATATTGTATTATTCAAGTAAGCTCTGTATGTACTTACTGATATTGATTGCTATACTTCAAAATGCTGTATTTGGAAGGAAGGGAAGTAATACATTAACAAAATTAAAGGTCATTGATGTAAAATAATATTACATCCCTTTGCAATACCAATCACACCAACACTTTGAGATCTATGACAGTCCTCAAATCAACCAAACATCGAATGTCATGTCATAGAAGAATCAAGGGGAAATGTCATGTCATAGAAGAATCAGGGGAAAATGGCTGGCGGAGAAAATTTGTTGGACGGTTGACCCCAAAACCACACTTAAACATCGACATCCCAAAAATTGTTAATACGTATATTATTCAATGCAAAAGACCATTAAGGCAATTCATGAGGCCAAGCTGTGGTGGGCAACTAAACACTTTGCCTCCAAGGCCCTCACGTGGCCCTTGTAACCTTCAGGAAATAATACATAACACCCCTTTTTCTAATCAATTTAAACATTGCTTCTCAGTAAAGCTGTTCCTGTTTTAATATAACATATTTGAATAATGGTTAAATAATTCTTCAAAAAAAAACTTCATTTTATATCATTTCCGTTATAAACTTCTTCAGATAAAGTTTTATTATCAAAGACGACTTCCGTCTTGAATAAAAAGAAACGTATAACTTTTGCGTTTATTTTCTGAGAATCGCTAAACGGAAGATTAAACGGAGCAGGACTTTCGCTTACCTGAAAATCTCCTGAATCATCAAATTCAACACTTTTGTCACACGTCGTGTTTATGGAATCAAATAGCATTGTTATTATTGGTGTTGTAAACGAATATTTTAATATATAATTAATTATTATTATTACCTTTTTCAGATGAAAAATGATGCATTGCCTCCTTCTGCCAGCCTCTGAGATTTGACAATAGCTGCCTGACCAGGAAGTTACCTACTAAACAGGAAGATGCAGCTAATGCCTGCTCCTATTTTTTTCATAATTTATTTATAAGTTTTTATTTTTCAAGAAAAAAACCCATTAAAAATCTTCCTGGAATAATGTCATGCTAAAGGATTTGAAACGTCTTTTTTTAAGTTTGGCTTTTTCGTTCCAATAATTTTGAACACCAGACAAAATTCTCAGTGAGCTTGACACTTGTACAGACATTTACCGGCATGCGAGCCTAGCATTGGAGAATGGCCATTGGATAAAGAAATTCCTCGGATATTGTAGGTCCACTGAAATTGAACGCAAAAAAAAACACACACACACACACACACACGCGCGAGCGCACACGCATATATTTATAGTGTTGAAAGTTTAGATTAGGAAAATTATTTAATAATATTAATTAATAATTAATTGCATAGAGAAGCCTTTATTTTTTTATGTCAGAGCTCCAATATAACTCTTGCTGCTTAAGTAAAAAATAAAAAACAAAACAAATACAGATCCCTTAATTATTTGAACCGGCGTAGGTTGGTACATTTTTGTGCAGCACTGGATAATCTCATTGTGATCTCAGTAATAACTTAACTCTGAGGACTTAATTATGATTTATACTAGTCAAAAATGATGGAAGTTTTCAGCTGAAATCTATTTATTTAGAAAAAAATGCACTTTTTCAAAAGCCCAACTAACTTGTCCTTGTTTGATAAATACGAAATATTAAAAATTTCTGAACTGTACACAAAGTATTTTATAATAGGGGTTGTTTTGATTTTATAATTAGTAAAAGTAAGTCCCATGACCGACAATTGTAGGGGAAACCTAATGTTTCCATTAGAGCTTACTCGGTGCTTGTTTATACCTGGTTGGTGCCCCAATTCCCTTCCAGGGGTCAGCGGAGGACTTTCTTAGCGTATCATTTATATTGTCGCTTTGCGTGGGCTCGATCCCACGCCCCTCAGCTTTGTGAGGCGAGCGCACTACTGACTTCGCTATCCAGCCGCTAATAATTATATTTAACCATCATCAAATACTCTCTTTACATTGTTCCCCTTTCCAAAATTAAAATATGAGCTAAAACAATTACGCCATATAATATTTTTACAGCGCATCTTTAATTTGCACACCTTTGTATGCACACCTTGTATCAATATATATTATTCCCGTTGTTAAATATAAGATCAAACAATGACGTCATATAATACATTATTTTCCATACATACATACATACAGACGACGGGAATAATGTATATGAAATTTTTTTTTAAAATAATAATTTAGATCTTGTCCGTCAATCTTGAGTTTCGGTGAAGTACAGAATAATGGGACGGTTTCTTTAACCTTATGATATGGGCATAAAATTGCAACATGCTCCCTCTATATTTAATATATTTTTATGATATTGTATGTATCTAATATAAAACTATGTTCTAAATTTTAATTGAAACAATTATTTAGAAAACCGATAAATTGTTTCGCTTTATTCAATTAAAAAAAGTTTTTTTCTCAGCATCATATATATATTTACGCTCAATTATCGCTGACTGCCTCACGCCTAACGCTAATGGACATCACTATGCTTTTTTAAAAAAATTAAAAATATAGACTTAAAAATCATAAGCATTTTGGTTTCCAGATTAACATTAGCCAAACAACGCACGAACGAATGACGTCAGCATTTGTGTTGTAAACAGTGCTGACTGACTCAAAGAGATATTTTTTGGTGCAGTAATTTGGTGCGCTGCTTTCTAAACGTAGTTAAAAAATCGTGTGGTGATTAGCACTGTAAGAAAATATTATATAAATACTTTGTGTAAATTTCAGGAGTATTTCGTATTTATCATACAAAGGAAGGATAAGTTACTTGGGCCTTTGACACAAAAAAAGTGGGCGCCGTAGGCGCCCTACAACTCCTAATATAAAATACTTAGTGTACATTTCAGGAAGTTTAATATTACGCATTTATCAAACAAGGACAAGTTAGTTGGGCTTTTGAAAAAGGTGGGCTCCGTAGGCGCCCTAAAAAAGTGGGCGCCTCAGGCGCCACGGCTTTGCAGCACAACGTAGTTTTATCAGATTTCAATGAATAAACGAATCCAATCAGGTACTCCATTTTAAAGATGAACCAAACATAGAAATGTCTTTCTTTGTCTCTTTTAAAACCCGATCGTTGGTCAGGCCTACTTCACATTGTTCATTGACGACCTACATGTTTGTGGCCCATTTTTGATGTAAGAATTACTGATATCTAAATGACTTAAGGCAAAGCTTGGTATTTAAAAATGCTGTCGTGTAATGTAACTTTATTGTAAGTTTTAAACGTAGTTAAGACGCACGGGCAGTAAGCTTTGTTTCAGTGTTCAGAACCACCCCGAAAGCAGGTTCTGAAATCAGGGTAACGGCGAATAGTGAATACCAGGAGCGTCGCATGTGATGAGTTCATCACGGTGAAAAATTAATGTTGGGCATTTTAATGTAGCCTTTAACTCAGTTGCTGGTTTCCGTAAAGGCAGTGGCTGTTGAAAAAGAAGGTCGGGGGAGGGGGGTGGAATTTTTCGGCAATGATGTTTCGTGGATTGTGGAGGACAATTGTCGTCATGACCCTAGCGACATTAACTCTATGACATTGGATACGTCACTAAACGTGCTGACATAGACAGTGTGCTATCCGAGGTTAACTGCGTTATGGACTATGTCCAGCAGAGGCGTCACTAAGGTTGTTGTCACCCCCCTCACCACTTACCCCATAGGCCTCCCCGAGTCTGCCAGTGCCACATAACGGGAACATAAAGAATTTTACATTTTGGTGTCACCCCGTGTTACTGTGTCACCTGGTGCGGTCCGGACTCCCCGCAGTCCCCCTCCCCCAGTGACGCCTCTCATATCCGGATAAATGTTGTATTGTTTCTTGCAGCTGGTAAGGCTTTATATCCAAGTCCTGTTTTGGTGTCGACCCATTGACATTACTGTCAATCTAATTTTCATACCTCACCGCTCTGAAGGGAATGTTCAATTAAAAATCTAAACTCTAACAAACCTGGAAGGTGGCCAAACGTCTGACATCTGGTGCAAGACCGTGTTGAAAAAAAAATAGTTTAATTTAAAATCAATCTTTTTGCACTTGGATTCCAACTCCACACAAGGCCATTTGTTAGTGAATATCTCGAGGTTCTAAAGTTAAAATTTTAAATGAAGTCCTTCACTCAAGAAAAAATTATAAAGTGTTACCCTCTAGTAGTGCTTTAAAGGTGCTTCCAGATGACTATTCTAGGAACGGGCTTAACGACAAAATCAGCTGACCATTCTTTGAATAGGCGTAGCTATTAATGAGCTGACTATTCTAGCAATGGGCTGAAAATAAGCAGACACTCTTCATTAATCATACATCCAGGATTATAATATTATAATTCTCTACGTCGCCCAACCATGCGGGACACCACGCACGCACGCCGACTCTCTAACCCTCCTCGCGCCCCCTTCACCAAAGCGAGTATGCGCAAACGAGCATGATGAATGACCCTCGCTGGCGACGACCAATGTCTCGAGACCAACAATGGTCTTTGCGTTCACTTGCATTGTACCCTCGCTAAGGGTCTGCCAATCGCAGTTTATGGTTGGCAAGCTACTGTGGTAAAGGGTGGCGGGCAGGTAGATAACCACAGTGCGGATGTCTCGAAACCAACAATGAGTCGGCAGTCCCCCCCCCAACCTACGTTCACTCGCGTTGTTTTGATTTCTTCGTGCTGTAGTTTGTGTCCGTTCTTTCCCCACTCTCTTTTCACTCTCCATAAGCAAGTCTGCGGCGTATTCTACGCCACGAGGCGTCTAGTATCAATATTATTTGTTTAAAACATTTAACTGAAGACAAAATACGATGGGATCTCCAGGCTTGAGTTGAAAACTTGTTCCTCGCTAGAATCTACCCCGCTGCTCTAGCTCAAAACGTTTTTCGTGCACATTGATATTAACATTGTCTTTGGGATCATAAGCATTTGAAGAAAGGACATTAATTCCATTTAAGTCGTGTGATGTTTAGATAACCTGCAAAATATGCCATCACTGTAATTTTAGCGTTTAAAATCTTGATTCTTATAATTTAGTTAATGGGAAGAAATTTTAAGGAACCATCTCTTTAGTATTGATTAATTGCCACGGAAAAAGTTAAAAGTGATGACAAAACTTAAAATTAATCCTTTTTCAGGGAACTCTTACAATTGCTATAAATAAATTCTAAATTTAGGAGAGATCGGGAAATTTTCCTAAAACAAAATAGTTACCGGATTTTAAAAAAAATTATTATTATTTTGTTACAATTTCGTAATTTCGGACGGTTGACACACGCACTGCCGATTGCGGGGGGCATGACATGCAGAAAAAAAACAACAACACCCTAATGTCATTAATGTCATGGTAACTGATGTATGGATAATAAACAATGCATGTCAAGTTTGAGATCCGTCGTCCCACACATTGTCGATTTGCGGTGTCTTTGCTAGTGTCTTTGATATTCTCTTGCTTTATATCTTCTCCTGTTGAACGGATTTCTGGTTGTGTATAGCACTTATTAATATGCACAAAACCAACCAGCCCTAGAGCGGTCTGGCAGCGGGTTTCTTCCTGAAATAAAGACAGAAATAAACACGCCCGTTGAAATTCAATTGCTGGTACATTTGTTATTTTATGCTGGCTGCAATGCTAAAAAACAAAGATAAATTGATAGGGGCAAGCTATTGCTACACCGGGCTAGCTAGATAGAAATAGGGGCAAGGTATTGCTACGCCGGGCTAGCTAGATAGGAATAGGGGCAAGCTATTGCTACGCCGGGCTAGCTAGATAGGAATAGAGGCAAGCTATGCTACGCCGGGCTAGCTAGATAGGATAGGGGCAAACTATTGCTACACCGGGCTAGCTAGATAGGAATAGTGGCAAGCTATTGCTACGACGGGCTAGCTAGATAGGATAGGGGCAAGTTATTGCGACATCGGGCTAGATAGATAGCAATAGGTTTATTATTAATTTGGGCTAACCAGAGCAGCGTACAGGCCTAGCCAGACTTATTTCGGACAACTTGATCAGTGACCTAGGAACACTAGATAAACATGTCTGACGAAATTAATAAACAATCCATTGTATCACCACTGTGACATTGTGAAATAACTCACCGTAGGACCACTGCGAGTAAATCGCTTTGGGAATCCCTGTACAATCTATCAAACAGTAATGTATTGCATTACTTGTATTGTAATGCCTATTGTGTGACCTCTGACCTGCCCCACAGTCAGACCCTATGTGCACAAAACTAGAGCTGCACTACTGCGTGCCGAGTCAGGCTATCCGTGCCCGAAAATAAACTGCATTTCCTCGGAAAACTTTCCTCCCCTGTCGTGACGTGGGAACACACTGACCTACTTTTGAGGGAACCATTTGAAAATTTGCATCGTTATATAAGTCAAGGCATGTGTGTTGACAACCTATTGACACTAACATACCCCCCCCCAATCCCCGGGTCCCTAAGTTCCCCTGCTATGTCAAACGTTTAAAGACCAATGATAGTTGGGTGGAGCGGGGTTGCGAGAGGTCAATGTCAGCACTAAACCGGGGGTCAGATAGTTTTTTCCAGCCTGCAGTCCGAAATATTCTGAAGTTTTGTAAACCTTCAAATGTCTCGACGTTTTAAACAACAGCCGTGGCTTAAGTTGGAGGCGACGCGCTAACTAAATTAAACACAAACATATGTTCTTGACACTTGAGATTAACTCTCTTAAAGCTTTGGCTAACAACGCCTGGGCAACCTGCTTCATCTGTTGGGTTGGGTTGAAGCCATCCACTGGTGGGTAAGAACCAATGTTCCCTCTATGGTTCGTGGGTCCGTGCGCGGTGTAAAAAAAACTCGTGTGCGTAGTTGCACAGCATCCATTTTTTGTGCAATATTTTCCGAAATTTACTGCGCGGTAATTTTTAGCAGCTGCGTGGCGTCGGTCAGATACCTGTGCGGCCGCGCAGCTTTAAGGGAACATTGGTAAGATCCACATGGGGTAAGGGGGGGGGGTGATATAAAAAGTCAACAGTTGACTGACAGTAAGTAAACCGTGAGAGTTCTCCTACCGTGGGAGACAACTGAAGTTTCGAAACAACTTTCACACGGTCGAACACAATAAAATCCTTGTTAGTTAAGGGCCATCGAAACTCGACCTAAGCAGTAAGATTTGGAATCGTAAACATGACAAGATGAATAAATAAACCTTCCGAATGATGTTACCAAAATATGCAGCCGTGTTTATTTACATTTTTTGTTAGGAAGAGAAAAAAAAATCAGGGGTCAAGAAAAGAACAGCAATAGGATATTCATTTAATGTGTAAGGTTTAAATAAATCTTTTATAATATAAAAAAAACAACTTACTAAAACAAAAGGTCATTTCGAAAAATTAATTATATGGAAGAAGCGCGCGCGTGTGTGTGAGTGTATGTGTGCCTGCATGCGTGTGTGTCTGCATGCGTGTGTGGCTGCATGCGTGTATGTATGTGTGTGGTTGTCTGATTTGTTCCAGTTCCTAGTCTCACAACGATTATTCTCAGGGACAAATAAAGAAGTTGTGATGAAAAGAATCGCCGTAATATCAAATTTCTCATTAATATTTTCTTTATACTCAAAACCTGGGGACCGCTGAGCTGTACAACACGAACTGTGAGACATACATCCCCCCTTTATCTATGTCTAAACATAGACTTCGCTTTTCCGAGAAAACGAACCGGCGGGTTCACGAGAAGGTTCTTTTAAAAGAAAAAGTTCAGCTGGACGTGAACTTAGCGGGGTCAAGGTTCAAGGTCGCTGTCACCTAAGTCAACGAGGCAATGGACCACTATCAATCATGATCAAAATTACTTGGCCACGCTCCAATCAATGTCCGTGATTTTTTTTTCTTTTTGCGTGCGTTAACTCTAGCGACCTGCGTTTGAAAAGCATTTGGTTTAAATGTTTAATTAGAGCAGTGCTTCTCAAAGTGGTGGTGCGCGGAGCGATGCAGGTCCGTGGCAGGGTTATCAAGAAAAAAAAATGTACAATCGAATTATAATCCTCCGTTTCCAACGATTAATAATAACTCTATAGAATGTGTCACATTTTCGCCAATAAGCACATTTTTAAATCCTTCGTGGTGTCTGGTTGCTTGCTTGCACCCTTGCACGCTTGTTTGTCGCCAAAACTTTGGATCAATTTTAACCCAATTCCTCGTAAGGTAGCGAGCTGAAATTTTCCAGGCAGTTTTGTACCAATGATAAAAACAATGTTTAAAACTTTCAGATCGATTGCATGTACCGTAATTGAATTATTGATTTTTTAGATCATTTTATTTATTCCTATGTATCATGTTATTTTTTGAGATAGAGTGTAAGGGTGTGCGCATTTTATTGAACAACATTCTGTCGCACAATAAGGTGCGTATTTTATTGACAACACTTTTTATAAACATATTCCTGATGGGTGCGCATTATATTAAACATGTTTTACGACACAACTACAATTTTGTATTTTTGTATGGTCTTGCGCTGCGTATTATAATGAACATTCTTTTAGTTACTTCTCGTACATAAAGGATTTATAGTCAGAAACTTGTTTTTTTTACGGGGTTTTTTTTATTACGGAAAATAAAATAAAATATATTACAATTTGCTACCACGTCAGTACAGGGAAAAAACCGCACTGGTCTAACGTGCAACGGAAAAAAAATTCCTGCCGGTCCGCCATACTAAAAAGTTTGAGAAGCACTGAATTAGAAGACCACTGATGCTAATACTAATAAATATATTCGGTTAGTATCGTATTTTGCTTTCATCCACTGTTCGTACTCCGCTGTGGCATTACAAGAAACCAATGGCAATATGGATTTATCTTTCTACATAACAAACATATTTACAGCCCCTGTGTTTGACGGCATTTCTTATTATTTTTATTTCATCATACGATATTGGACTGCGATAAAAACTTATTTTCATTTTTTTTAAAAGTCACGAAAAACTTGTGTCAATAAAACAATATTTTTGTTAGATTTTATATTATGCGGTGTACGGACGTAAACATGTCTGAAAATTAGGGCTGTTACTGATTGAAATTTGTTTTTCGATTTATCGGGGAAAAAATTTAATAGATTAATCGAATAATTTCGATTAATTATATTTTTATAACGCATATATAGATCCCGTTAAGTTGCGATTCATTATTTAGCGCAATCGGTTAAGTCGCAGTAATTCAATGGCTCCCAAATCGAATGTACCGTAATTAAATTAATGCATTTTTAGTTTATCTCTATATAAATATATGTAGCGGCCTGCTATTTTTTAGATTCACGTGTCACGCTGAGTTCAGTCCAGCCATCCGTGACCACGCCTCCCCCGCCCCGTTTTACAGCAAAGAAGAGTTAAGTCAGTTTCAGTCTGTAAATGTTTGTCGCGTTTGAACATGATCAATACTTTTAGTTCTGTCTCATATATAAGGGATTTATAGTCAAAAACTTTGTTTTTACGGGGTTGTTAAATTTTTTTTTAAATGTGTGTTGTGCCCGTTCTCCACCTCCCCCTTTATTTGCGAACATGGCTGACCCTCGCTAGGGTCAGCCAAACACAGTTTATGGTTGGCAAGCTAGGGTGGTGAAGGGTGGTGGGCAGGTTTATAACCACAGTGCGAATTTCTTGAGACCAACAATGCGTTGGAGGTCTCGCGCGCGTTGTTTTGATTTCTTCATGCTGTAGTTTGTGTCCGTACTTTCTCGCCTTTCTTTGAACTATCCATGAGCAAGTCTTCGGCGTATCCTACGCCGCGGGGCGTATCTAGTTCATATATAATATGGCAGTAACCCAGTGGCGTATCACTAGGGTTGGTGTCACCTAGTGCGGTACCCCATAGTGCCACCCCCTCACGACTTACCCTATAAACCTCTCCCCGAGTCTGCCAGGGCCTAATAACGGGAACATTTAAAATTTCACGTTAAGGTGTCAACCCCTATGATGGTGTCACCCCTTGTGATGGTGTCACCCCTTGTGACGGTGTCACCCCTTGTGACGGTGTCACCCCTTGTGACGGTATCACCCATTGTGACGGTGTCACCCCTTGTGATCGTATCACCCATTGTGATGGTGTCACCCCTTGTGATGGTGTCACCCATTGTGATGGTGTCGTCCATTGTCATGGTGTCACCCATTGTGATGGTGCCACCCCTTGTGATGGGGTCACCCGCTGCGGTCTGCACCAGCCACAACCCCCTAGTAACGCCTCATTAGCAACCTGTTTTTTTGTATTGATTTAGAAAGCACCTTAAAGCATTACAAGTATAGTAAATTATACCGAGAGTGAAGTTAGCCTCTTAATTCTATATTAATCGTATACGTTATTAGACGTGTAAATTTTATCTAGGCATGACCTTTGTTTAATTTACTGTAGTAATCACTACGATACTTTACTGCAAGTTTTTGTTTTCTTTCGTTAATGACGTTCCAGCTTTCCAGAGGTGTGTCGTACACATCTTGCCCAAGCTTTTGGTATCTGTGCTGCTAATTCGCTGCTATGGTCCAGTAATTAACACACCATGACTTGGCTGAGATATTAAACCGGGTAATCTCCCCTTTCTTGAAGACGTTTCGAGACCTAAATTTGTATAAGAAGTGTGTAGGGTGTTTTGGACAGGTTAAAAAGGGGGAGAGGGGAACTACTGGGGTGATCGGGGTTTAGACTTAATGGATTTGTGTACTGATGTGTACTTGATGTCGTACGTGTAAGTAGATATTCTAAGATGTTGAAGAATCGTGGGCACGCATTATGTGTTGCTTTGACACTTTGCTTTGGTGACACTCTTCTGAGATGGCACCCTGCCTTGTGACACTCCTCTGAGATGGCACCCTGTCTAGTGACACTCCTCTGAGATGGCACCATGGCTAGTGACACTCCTCAGAGACGGCGCCCTACCTGATGACACTCTTATGAGATGGCACCCTGGCTAGTGACACTCCTCTGAGATGGAACCCTGCCTAGTGACACTCCTCTGAGATGGCGCCCTACCTGGTGACACTCCTCTGAGATGGCACCCTGCCTAGTGACACTCCTCTGAGATGGCACCCTGCCTAGTGACACTCCTCTGAGATGGCACCCTACCTGGTGAAACTCTTATGAGATGGCACCCTGGCTAGTGACACTCCTATGAGATGGCACCCTGCCTAGTGACACTCCTCTGAGATGGCACCCTGCCTAGTGACACTCCTCTGAGATGGCACACTGCCTAGTGACACTTTTCTGAGATGGCGCCCTACCTGGTGACATTACGTTCTTGTATTACTTGAACAGTCTCGAAAGAATTGATTTCATTTTGTTTTCACCAATGTATAATTTGTTTGTGTTATCAGGATACTCTTTGCCCCTGCCCCTCTTCCCCACCACCACTAAAGCTGCCATTTCCCCTTGACAGTTACCTAACCTTTGGAGAGTCAGTGTTGGACTTTTTCAACCCGGATACTCTCTCGTCTCACTTAATCCTGACTGATATCCCAGAAGTCCTGTTAAAACGTTGATAAGATGCTTGTAAAATTATATGGGGCCATATCTGTAAGACATAACGTGACTTTGACAGGAAGTATATTTCAAATAGAGCTAACACAAATTTCAGACAGGTTCCGTTTGACTCGGTCTGTGTGAAGCGAAAACATTCCCACGGTTTGGTATGGCCATGTCATTATCACCATGTATTCTGGGATTGTAGTGTCCATGATATACTATTAATTAGGGAAGTTGGAGAGAGTTCGGAAACTGGGCTCATGTCTCAGAAGATGAAGGGGCCAGTGTGTCAGGAAAATGACAGACATTGCATTTTAATTATGATACATGAAGTTAAAATTATTTAAACGTTAAGTGTTTATTTAAAATCGAACTCTGTAGATGTTTGCAGCTAGAAATAGAAGGCAATAATCGTCTAGACGACAAATAATAATAGTACTTATTATGGTAACTCGTAATTAATTAATAAGCCAAATTATAATTAATACTAGTGTATTACCCGTCAAAAATTACGGAAGTTTTCAGCTGAAATCTATTAATTTTGAAAAATGCACTTTTTCAAAAGCCCAACTAACTTGTCCTTGTTTGATAAATACGAAATATTAAACTTTCTGAAATGTACACAAAGTATTTTATAATAGGCGTTGTAGTGCGTCTACGGCTCCCCCTTTGTTTTTTTATTTTATAATTAACCATCATCAAGTCCTCTTTTTAAATTGCTCCCTTTTCCAAAATTAAAATATCCGCGAAAACAATGACGTCATATAATATTTTTTACAGCGAATCTTTAATTTGCACACCTTTTGATGCACACCTTGTATTAAATATAAGATCAAACAATGACGTCATGTAATACATTACATTCCATTCATACATAAAGACGACGGGAATTATGTACATTGATTGAACTCTAAATTTAAAAATTTTAAAAAACGTCAAAAACCAAGTTTTTGACAATAAATCCTTTATATAGGAGAAATAACTAAAAGAATGTTCATTATAATACGCAGCGCAAGACATTCCAAAAATACAAAATTTTAGTTATGTCTCGTACAACATGTTTAATATAATGCGCACCGATCGGGAATATATAAACAGTATTGTCAATATAATACGCACCGAATGCGCAGCGAAGTTTTAAAAAGGTCGTTCAATATAATACGCACCAGTACACTATATCAGAGATAAATAAATAATCTAAAAATTAAATAATTTAAGTATAGTACATGCAATCGATCTGAAATTTTGATATATCGTTTTTATTATCGGCATGAAACTGCCTGCAAAATTTCAGCTCGCTAGTCGAGGAAGTGGGTAAAAATCGATCAAAAGTTTTTTCGGCACCGCCCGCCTGTCTCAAGTAAGCAAGCAGACACCACGAGTTAATATTATAAAGGATTTAAAAAACCGTAAAAAAACTTGTTTTTACTATAAATCCTTTATGTTCGAGACATAACTAAAAGAATGTTCATTATAATACGCAGAGTAAGACAATCCAAAAATACAAAATTGTAGTTATGTGTCGTAAAACATGTTTAATATAATGCGCACCGATCAGGAATATGTTTATAAAAAGTATTGTCAATACAATACGCACCTTATTGCATGACAGGATATGTTGTTGACTATAATACGCATCGCGACACTAGCACAAAAATTAACATGATACAAAGAGATAGATAAAATAATCTAAAAATTCATTAATTTTATTACGGTACATGCAATCGATCTGAAATTTTGATGCATCGTTTTTATCATTGACACGAGTCTGCCTGCAAAATTTCAGCTCACTAGCTTACGAGGAAGTGGGTTAAAAATCGACCCAAAGCTTTTTCGGCACCGCCCGCCTGCCTCAAGCAAGCAAGCAGGCGCCACGAGTTAATATTATAAAGGATTTAAAAAGAGATTGCTTTATTGTAATTTTTAGCAATTAAACCTTAATATACCCAATAATTCTATTTTTTGGAATATTTTAAAACTGGTTAAAAAAGAAATTGCCACTTGGCATAGTTGTTATTTTATCAGCATTCAGCTATTTGTGCGATCAAAGAGAAGGAAAACTATCCTGCTTCGAGGCTATAATAGCTATATTCTCCGACGCTCCCGGGCAGCCTTCCCGTTCAACCGATGTCCTCAAGTGTACCAGCCTCATTGAGAGTGTGGGAACCATTGTTCTACGTTGAAGAAAGCCCTGCTGATTAATTTAGTTTGGGAAATCGGGCGAGAGCCTCATCAGACTTTCACTGAGGTGGACACATTGCAACCATCTCCGGCAGATATGGAACACGCCTGATTTTTTAGTTTGAGTACGCATGACTGATTACCCCAGCGGATACAGAGATAGAAACTACCCCGACACAGACTGGAAGCAATCCCATCACTGAAGCGGGACATTGACCTTAAAGTGCATGAACTCAAAGGGATTCCTCTGAACCATGACAATGCACCTTTAACCATGCGGGAAATGAAACATGCGCAGTCATTTTAAATATCTCTCTACAAATTATTACGAAATGTTCTTGAGATACACTGTAAAATATCTCATGAAATATGGTCTATGAACACATTTTTTTTTAAAGTTTGACGAATTTAGGGAAATTACCCCCATGTTTCTGGTATTCATATATGTCATGATAGAATTGTTAAATAATGTGATCGTTTCATAAAGTAATGAAAATATATTCATTATTTAAAATAATAAACTTCAAAGTACTACATATTTTATTTAATGGCGGAAGAAAATTGCTTTTTAAATCCTTTATATTAACTCGTGGTGTCTGCTTTGTTTGAGCCCTTGCTAGCTTGTTTGCTTGTAGCCAAAACTTTGGATCGATTTTTAACCCACTTCCTCGTAAGCTAGCGAGCTGAAATTTTGCAGGAAGTTTCATGCCGATAATAAACACGATATATCAAAATTTCAGATCGATTGAATGTACTGTAATTAAATTATTGAATTTTTATATTATTTATTTATCTCTATGTATCATGTTAATTGTTTGCGATAGAGTGTCGCGGGGCGTATTATATTGAACAACCTTTCCTGTCGCGCAATAAGGTGCTTATTTTATTGACAACACTTTTTATAAACATGTTCCTGATCGGTGCGCATTATATTAAACATGTTGTACGAGACATAACTACAATTTTGTATTTTTGGATGGTCTTGCGCTGCGTATTATAATGAACATTCTTTTACATACGTCTCGTACATAAAGGATTTATATAGTCAAAAACTTATTTTTTTACGGGTTTTTTAATTTCAATTTAAAAAGGGTTATCATTGGACACATTGTCTATTCCTCTAATTAACCTGTCAGTCTGTCAGATTTAAGCTGTTATACATGAAATTCCCGATAGCCCCACTAAAAGTGATTTCTATAAAATACCACAATTGCGCTTAGCGCGTAATATTTTATTTCATGGTAAATAAATTTACATTTAGCTGTGATAAATGTGCCCGTAAAATAATGAAAATAGTTGAGGTGCGGGAAAACTAAATTTATTTTATTGTGTGCAAAAGCAGTGATGCTCAGTTAGCTCTAAATATAATTCTTATAAAGATGAAGTGCGATGCTTGAATTCATGTTTGTTCCAGCATTACAAACCAGATATATGATATGACGTCTAAACAACTAAGAAAGTACAAATTCTGGTTTCAGCAGCGAACTAGATATATAATTGTACTTCTCGATAGAGTCATATGCGCATAAAATATGTTGTCATTAACATCGTAGTAATGAAAATCAAAATTTGAGAAACTCATAGGTAAGTAATGTGTGATCTCAACAGATATATACATGTTATATGATCTGAATAAGAATCACAATATTACAAAGTCAAGCTAACATTTAAGTCCTTGCCTCTCATCACTCCGCCATGTATAAACACTGCAATCATTTGAAACAGTGGCTACTAATCATTATATGTATAGACAAACGGTTGCTATTAACTCGTGGCCCTCGAGCAGGATACACCTCCTCTGTGTTTACATTACATTGCGGCCGAATAACAATTTATAAAATTAAAACTTTAGATTGAAATACATTATATAAAAATAAGTGGAAGTTTTTTTTTAAAATCTTGACCGAAACAAAGTGTTGAAAATAAGATGAGCTTGATCTGATTTAAGAAAAAAGTCAAGCTTGCTGAGTTAAGGTCTGGAATGTGTCTGCAGTATACACGACTTTCTGCTTTCAGCAAAGAAGGTGTCACTTGAACTGAGGGCAATGTATGCCATCGCTTGGAGCATTGCACGTACTAAATGATCTTATTCTGACAAAACTTCGCCTCACAACTATTAGCTACCAACCAGATTTAAAGAAACTTGCTAGTTCTAAGGCTTCTCAGTAGAATCATAACTAATGCTAACTATAATTATGAGTCTCTCTGTCATGTGTTTATATTCATGCATTTTAAATATTAAAATGTTTGTTATTTGTAAAACTGTAACGAATATCTCTCTTCAACTTACGGTTAGTGTTAAAACAATTGAACAGTTAAAATTAGGAAATTCCAATCAATATATATAATTCACCAGGACAAGCACACGACGTTTGCAAATAAGTATGACGAATGACCCTTGCTAGGGTAGACCAATCACAGTTTATGGTTGGTAAGCGATGATGGAGCAGGGTGGGGCGGGGGGCAGGTAACAACAACCGCAGTGCGCATGTCTCCATACCAATAATGCGTCGGTGGTTCCCCCCCCCAACATTCACTCGCGTTGTTTTCATTTCGTCATGCTTCTGTTTGTGTCCGATCTTACTTACCCTCCATTCTTAAAGATACTAATCTATACTAAAAAAGTAAAAGGACCTCCTCGCTCGTTACTAATTCTCCAGCTTACCGTGTAGGTAGAAGCATGAAACTATGGGACTTGTATCAGTACACTCCCGGTAATTTTTTTTCCAAACTAACACTCATTGGGGGCCGGGGACCTGCCCAAAATGTTAAATTTTCCTTGCATGAGATATAAAAAATAGTTACAATTTTGGCTACTGTCATGTAAATGGATGGATCTGGACCAAACGTGGTACATGCAAACTTAGTGAACCATATTGAAATACCATAGGGCATTAAACTCCTAATGTTCATTCCTTAGGGGCCGGGGGACCCAATATCTTTTCTTTTTCAACATTTAAGAATTTATTCCCCATTCTATTTTACATGATCTTGACAAATATAGATAAATATGTCCATCATGATCTAGATTGAAATCCACAGGTGTTTTGAACTTATCATTTTGCACCGATTTGGTCCGGGCCCTTAATGACGTTGCTTATATAAGCTTTATAAATATGATTTTCTTTATCTGAATCTGATCATTATAAAAGTTGGAAAGTTGTTGAGTAGGGTCCCGTATAGCTTTCTGACATATTTAGTTTTTAAAATACCACTTACTGAGGCCGTGCGGCCCAAAATGTCCTACTTTGGAAAGTTGTTGAGTAGGGTCCCGTATAGCTTTCTGACATATTTAGTGCGGCCCAAAATGTCCTACTTTGGAAAGTTGTTGAGTAGGGTCCCGTATAGCTTTCTGACATATTTAGTGCGGCCCAAAATGTCCTACTTTGGAAAGTTAATGAGTACACTCCCGCGAAGGGTTCTGACCACAATTGATGGTTCTTGATCAAACTTGATAGATAAAAACTTGATTCTTCTTATTTTAAAACTATACGGCATTGAAACCCTGATGTCCAACAGTTAAGCAGGTTTCTATATAAAAATTAAAATTTAAAAAAAAATTCGACTAATGGTCATAACGGTTGACAAAGTTCGCCATGTTAAACTTTCTAACTTTTGGCGTAATCTTCACGAAATTCTGTAGGCGGCTTCCCTGCGCTATCCGAAACCGATGAACGTAACTTATTGCGATGGTATGACGCAATTGTCGGTCGCCATATTGAACTTTCCAACGGCCCTTGTTACTCATGGGCCCATCCTTAAGAAATTTAATACGCGTGTTCCCAACGCTTACTGAATCTTATCTTGTCACCACACAGTGCGGGTATTTAGCTAGTTTAAAATAAACAAAGACATTTTAAGAATTTTAGATATGAAAAAATGGAGACTTTATATTATAAATCCAAAGCTTGACTGGGGCAAGTATCTCTGCTTGGTGCCGACTCTTAAAATTCGCTGAGCTCCTCAAAAGTCAAGGTCATGAAGCGAAGTTTATGCCGTGGTTTACCCACCCCATGGGGACTCACAGAGACTAATGGGGACAGCCTAGATATTTAAGTCTGGAATTGTTTTATGGTCAGGTTTTATCCTTTCCTAACTCCAATGTCTCGCCTCCTCACATGATTCGTGTTATCAATGGATAAATAGTATTACGTTTGAGAATATAGGTTTTTAATAAACGGGTGGCTACATCTTCCCGAGAAAAAGAAAAGCTGCAATTGATATAAATGATTTTTAAGAGTTAAAGTTTACTGTATAATAAGTTATTGTCAACAATTATAATAAAAACAGACGTTCGCTTGTTTATTGTAACATTAATGTAAAAAACATGGTTCCATGTAAGGAACCATTCAAAGAATATATACTTCCTACATAGGAAGTATACGTCACTCCACTCTCTAACCCAGCACTCTAGACGCACCAACCAATCCCCGGTGAGCCTTTTGGGGGATCCCCTGCCTAAAAAAAGATCGCATTTCCCTAGCAAAACTCTGGAAATTCCAGCCAAATATTTAATTTTTATAACTTTTTTTTAATTTCCAAAAACAAAATCTTTGGGATTTCCAAATATTTGACATAGTTTGTTGTCGAAGCATGCTAGATATAAAAAAGGAACATCAAAACATACATTAGTCTTCGCATGATCTCCATAAAATTCTAAACTATGAAAATACATAGTATAAGCATCTACTTCCTTCCATGATCGTACAGGGATGGATGTGGCATTGAAGTCTTCTCTGAGAGGAGATCAGTAATTTGGTTCTAAGTTCTATGTCAGTGTGATCAAAAGTGTGAGCTTTATGTATGGACAATAAAAAAATTGTTATTATTGTACAATAAGTTTTAAAAACAATGTATCTTAAAAATATTATAACTGACCAATATAACTGTGCATTTCCTACCGAAATGTAAAACTTTTAAATAAATTACACATTAATTTTTAAAGCAATCTTTATATAAATGCGATTGATTCCATTTTACCTTAAAAACGTATTGCCCTACATGGACATGATGGGATATTACCAGATAGGAAAAATACATTAACATTTACTGTTCGATTTCACAGGATATAACTGCCATTAACATTTCTCTGATGAAAAATAATGCCATCGCCTTTTGAAACTGATAATTTTTTTTAAAGAGAAGAGATCACATTTTAGAAATAAGTATCAATGAAGAGAATGCCTGAGTAGCTTTGTAACCCGCTGATGTGACGGTAGGTTACCAGTGACCAATGGGAAATGGCAAACCTTTTTGCGGCCGGAATGAACTACTTTATGTCACTAGTTTAAACTGATACTTCTCTGGCCAATATATTTATTCCATAATTATCATTAGTATCCATTACTCTTGCGGTGTCGAGTTTACGGAATAAATGAAGTTTTTAATCACACAAAGCGAAAGGTAACACAATGTGTCAATATATTAGTTATTATTTTCTTACAGCACCAAAACTGTTGCTTTATTTTTAAATTAATATTAAGATTTCACATTCAACTTAACAAATTTGTAGGCGATGATATGATTTTTTATTTTATAAATCCAAAAGAATGTATCCAAAATGTATACGGTTGAGCACATTTCATCAAGGCACGTATCCTTTAGGACTTATGCACTAACATTTTCATTCAAGGGAATTTTAACCAAGCATTTTTCAGCTACAGTTTGTAGGGTATCTTATAGGTTTTCCATATGTCGGCTTTTATGTCCGTATTTAGTTGAGAAAGGAGTGGGGTTGGCGAATGTTAGGGGAGGGGAGAAACCTACATGTATTTTGGAAATTTACTGAGTGAACTATTTTCAAACGGATAGAAGGTTATAATGACGTTGGAAACTCCAGGTATAAAAATAGCCCAACAAGTAGGTGTAGAAAACCAAAACTCAAAAAAATTATATAATGCCTTTAAAAAATCCCTTAAATAAGATCTATCAATTCGACTTTTATCTTCAGTTGTGTCTCGGTACCTAGTTGGATATACATGGTAGTTGAAAATTGGGAACCGACATAAGAAAGTTGTGTTGCGTTAGCGGGCCGTTTGTAACTGTTGCAGTTCGATATCGTCCCAGACTTTTGGTATCACAGTCTTGGTAAGGTTGTTATGACTGTGGGAATACACGAGTTCCATTTCAAAGTTGGTCGGAAATCTATTGTTAGCTGAATGACAGTTGGATTCCGAGATGTCTCTTCACGCCAAGAATCGACAGACGGCACGCATATTGCTTGAACAAACCGTGCTGAGCCGTTCATCAGCCCCCCATCAGTATCTAGGTAAGTAGGTCAAGACTCGTCACTCATTGATGAACACTGAATGGGGAATAAGAACAATTAACTTTTATTTTTACAACAAAAGAGTAATGACATGTCTTCAAGAATTAGAGTTTGAAAACCAAAAATAGTTCACAATTAATTTAAAATTTCCCTATCTAGTATTAAATTGAACGAAATTTCGAAAAATATGACGTGAGCCTTGTTTAATTGATAATTTTAACGGATTTTTTGTTTTTTTCTTTACACTTAAGTACACATAAGTTTGTAATTTTCTTTAAGATATTTTTAGGTCATGAATTAATGTGTCTATATGTATCATAAAGATGAAATATTCTTTAAAAGATGGTGAAAAAATAAACTTTAAATACAAAATTTACCATCGTGTAGTTTTATTTCAGTAATAGATCCTTAAGAGATGTATTTATTCTCATTAATCATCTACCAGCTATAGATACAAAGACAAATAGTAAATTTAAATTTTATCAAAGTTTTCATGGATAAATTCTTTAGAAATAAGAATGTTTCAAAGATGCCTCATCTCAAAGGGCCCATATTGTCAAACCGCAGACCTCAGTTTTCAAGCGTGTGGTCAAGTGTCCTCTTTCGGGTGAACCAGGAAAGCCAAGAGGACCATCTGGTCTGCCGATAATTATGGTCAACAGCACCCTGCGGATGAAAATTATGGACATCATAAGAAATGTTCGAATGTATCACCAATCAAGGAATAGTTGTAGAAAGAGCAAACCAAATGTAGGTGCGTTTAAAAGAAATCTGGGTACACGATAAAAAAAATTGTGAAGATTATGATACACTGAATGAGTTGATTTTAATATAGGTAATGTTTGAGTTACTTTATAAGAACTTTAAATTCCAATAAATAGATTATTTTTTTAATAAAGTCCTAAAACCAGACTAGAAACGTGTTTATGTTAAAAATAGAAAAATATATTATTTTAAAAATTCAACTAAAATAAATAATTAAATTCTAAAATAGGCACACAAAAAAGAGTATTTCCCAGACTTGAAAATTACGAGCTGTGTTTTAGTAATGCCTTGAAAACAATGGCCTTCGAGAAGCGATGATTGTCCTTAGAGCTAATTTTGTCCAATAATTATCCTGTATGATTTATGCTGATCTTGATAAGGATCCTAGAGTAAATATATTTTTGTAGATATTTCATTGCATTCGTAAAAACATTCAGCAAGACAAATGAATAATTAAAAGCATTGGATACTTTAGAAACAGCTTAACTCGTTCTAAAATTGTGAATGAAATTGAAACAATGGAAAAGAAATTACGAAATATTTTACATAACTAAGTATCAAGCCATAAATAATAAGTGTATAATTATAATTGAAATCAGTTAATTTTAATTTGCCCAGAATTTTATGGGGTTTATATTTTTAAATATTGTTGAATCCTTGTTTCTGTAAAGCCTAATTAACGCGTTCAACGCATGTCAAATAGAATAAGATGTAATATTCACGCCACATCTACTGAACTGATCATGTTTCAATTATGTATTGAAGTACGGTAATTTAGTTGTTATGAGTTAATGCTATTCTCTGTGACAGGGGTGAGGCGGGATGCACAGAATCAATTCTTTGAGTGTTGAAGAGTGTCTGAATGCCATACAGTTTTAAAAAAATCACTTATTTTCCGTTTACCATACGGACCTGATCCCATAGACATACTGAAATAATCAGTAACATCCATACGCAATTTTATCTTTAGTATTGTGTTTGATAATAATTTTTATTGAATATTATGAGTTTAAAATAAAAACCTAAAACTGCTTCCAGTAATTTTGTCATGTTAGTGATGTCTATACGTAGCGTTTCTGCAAAGAATACTATTCGACATAGTTCATACTTCTACATACAACAATTATTTTCTTTTTATTTAAAATCTAATTCTTTTTAAATTGTCTCCATTTGTATTTATTTCGGAAATATATTTCTGAGTCTGTTAAATGATTAATTTTAGCTTAGTCCGCATAGGCAGTTTTTTTTTGTGTTAGAACCAATGTTAAAAATGACATAATATAAATCTTTTGTAGTTTTCCCTCTATAAGTCAAAGTAGAAGCAATATATATAACCCCATAACGAAATAAGCTTATAAAATAACGATATTTTCAAAAAGAACATTTTACTCTCTAACACTACAGCCTGTTACAGTTTGATAGGAGGTAATGGGGAAATGCAGGAGACATGACCCACTAAAAATAAACTCTTCAGTGGTAATGGGTACTGGGTGGGGAAAAATGTCCCTTCCCAAAAAATTCCCCTACGGCGAGCATGAACTTGCTTCAGTACAACCGTTCTTGCGTCGATTAAATTGAACTTTGAGGGTCACCGAGAAGTTACAAGCCATTAAATGCTAACACAGGAAGAACTTAAACCAAACCTACGTTTAAAAAAAGAAACAAATTGAAAATCCATAATATGATTACTTGTAATAACATTTAAACGAAATTGTTGATCTTCTAACATACTTGTTATCGTGGGCGATATTTAATGATCTGGAAAATTTACATTAGGAAATTTCCCAGGAAGTTACGAAAATTCCCCAAAGCTTATTCAGTTCTCATATCTGCTCGCAATATAAAGTCTGATCTCAAAGTCCGTGTCTTCATTCATCCAATGTGGCAGTCATTTAATGCAGCAGTCATCTTATGCGGCATTCATTTAATGCATCAATCATCTAATGCGGCAGTCATCTAATGCAGCAATCATCTTATGTAGCAGTCAGTTAATGCAGCAGTCATCTAATGTATTCGTCCCTACAATACAAGAAATATGTAAATGTTAATGTTGCTTTAAAATTGAAGATTAAAAAAAACAATTTTTAAAAAAAAATTCGTTTAGAATGAATTATTTTAGATTATTTTTTACAGTAGCTTTATGAGCTTATTACCGGAATGAGCTTCATTAGCTTTATGTTTAAAAAATAGGTTAGAAAAAATTAGATTACCAATTAAATTGTTTTTTTTATTTTTTTACTTTTAAAAGTTTAAAAGAAACATACTTTTTTATAAATAAAATTTGTTACAAAATCTAATTCAACGTCAATTCTTTTTATTTTTATGTTTTTATATTTTTTTATTTTTTACATCTAAATACTTTTTCTAATTACTCCCTTAAACCTATGTGTTTGTTTGATAATGGTGTATTTTTAAAACTTGAACTTTTTGTGAATTATATTTGTTTACTCCATACCCACAGTTTTTAAGTAAGTCTGACTTTTTCTTAACCCTCATTTTCAGCAGTACTGGGCTATCGCAGTGGTCTGGTATATCAGGAGTCTGCAATCGTTGACGAGTGACGTCAAGTGGAGTTTGGCCAAGGAAGGGTCGTGCATCAAGATCGTCACCTCTACTCCTGGAGCCCTCTTCATGGGAGATAAAGGTAGATGTCTATAGGCATTGTCGAAACCATTGGTTATGTTAGAGGAAGAAAAACGAGTCAAAATTATCGTCATTAGAAGAAGCCAACATTAGAACGTGGCAAGGTCTTATGTATCCTGATAGAAATACCTCTTACAGATCAATCATTTGATTACCGAAGTAAGGTCCCCCTCCTAATCCCATTAGCCAAATGGCGAGGAGCTCCCTATTTGTTAAACTTATAATTTGCAATTTGTTTCCACATATCTGTAAACGTTTTTATAAAAAATGTAGGCAGTGTCGTTCTAATTTTTTTTAGTTACAGGCACGCATCGTTACAGGGTTTAGACACGGTAGTGCGCGTAGTGCAAGATGTGTACTCTAATAAAAATTGTAATAGTTCCTGTTGGTGATATTCAATACGGCCAAATTATTCAGCACAAACTGAACACACCTGCTGTACCATGGGTCTCGAAAACTAATGTTTCAAGTATAGGAGTGGGGGCCTGAATGGGGTGGGCGGGTTGAGGGTAAGTTCAACCTTCGGTGGTTAAGAGGGGAGGGGGGGATGTGGGGTTATAAAGCCTAACCGAATTTAAACTGCGCACTTCCCTTACCCTGTCCTCAGTGATCATTTTTGTCAGTGGCTTCATACATATGCAACGTATTGCTTTCTAAACGAAACGATTATGGCGCGAGGAAATGCCAGGCGAGATCTTATGAAACATAAACGCAACGCATTCTCTACCTAGTTCTATGTATGAATGTTTAAGAGCGGTGAAAGTAGTTTCTTAGGTACTAGATTGGTCTTATTCCTTTCCAATGACAGACGTAGATCTAAATCATACAACATAATGATTTTTTCTTGCTTACTGTACATTAGCAGGAGATACTTTAAAAAATAACGTTTTAATATTTACCGGTTAAAGAGTTGTATGCTGTTTGAATAGTATAAAATAAACGCGACTCAGATATAGTATGAAATAAACATGGCTCAGCTACAGTATGAAATAAACGTGGCTCAGTTATAGTATGAAATAAACGTGGCTCAGTTACAGTATGAAATAAACGTGGCTCAGTACAGTATGAAATAAACGTGGCTCAGTTACAGTATGAAATAAACGTGGCTCAGTTACAGTATGAAATAAACGTGGCTCAGTTACAGTATGAAATAAACGTGGCTCAGTTACAGTATGAAATAAACGTGGCTCAGTTACAGTATGAAATAAACTGGCTCAGTTACAGTATGAAATAAACGTGGCTCAGTTACAGTATGAAATAAACTGGCTCAGTTACAGTATGAAATAAACCTGGCTCAGTTACAGTATGAAATAAACGTGGCTCAGTTATAGTATGAAATAGACGTGGCTCAGTTATAGTATGAAATAAATGTGGCTCAGTTATAGTATGAAATAGATGTGGCTCAGTTATAGTATGAAATAGACGTGGCTCAGTTAAGAGGGACATCAAAATGGTGGTTGTCATATCCTGCAATCTGATGCATATGTAAACGTCACTTTTCTACCTAATGTTCGTTATGAAAGCGCGCTGTATTTATTTGAATTCTTTTTATGTCGTATGAAACTTGTATAAGCTATACAAGTATTTACTATATAAGTATTTACAGATACTTAATAAAGAACAACCTAGTATCAGTGCCCAGGCCCTTCAGCATAGTTACAAAATAAAAAAAGCTGACGATTTTCTATTACTTCCTTTTAACTTGTAGGGCTTAGAGATGTACTCATCGCATTGTATTTATGTAACATCACATGGGAAAGGGAAATACTCTCCAGTTGAAAAATATCCTTACATAATGCTATACGACATTCGAAAATTAGTTTTGTGAAAAATAAGTTACACCCAAAACAACCATAAAGGAAATGGAATGACGTTATATTTTCATAATGTCACGCACACCCCACGTAAAGCTACGAGTAAAGTCATGTTAACGTGTATAGGTATGATTTATTTATCGCCATATATAACGTAACTGCTTGCCGTTAAAAAAAAATATCCCCCTTTTATGCCTCGTATGTAAAAAAAAACACGACTACTTTAAATGATTTATTCATACGGTTTATTCTTTAAACAAATTTTTCATATTCAAGATATGTAAATATTTCTGTAAATTGCAAAAATTCCTTTGTTTTCATTTTTTTTTCTTTCTGAAAAATAATTTTGAACAGTTGACAGTACTTCCGCGTTGGAAGATGAACACCCATCTAAACTAAGAGTTTTGTCAGCTGGAAAAGCTAGAAAGGGATTCGTCAAGACTTGCCCAAACAGTGGATCCCATTTATTGCAAGTCATCAACTGAGACGTCATCATAGCTGCACAAAGTAGGTCAGAATCCAATAAATACGCCACAGTCAAAATACATGTGTTTACAAAATGAAATTTAGCTACTAGAAATTACCCGTTAAAATCTAGGCATGTCTAAATACATAATTCCATAAGTACCGTGTAGGTCAGTGGGTAAGAGTAAATCTTTTATAAAAGACAGAAATTAATTCCCGTGACATGAGCATAAAATAGTTCTTTAAAATGTGCGTTTGATGCGTAACATATTCCTTAACCAAAATTTTTTAAAAAAATAATGATGTAACTATCTTTTTCTCTTAAAATAATATATTACTGGGATTAAGAGAGACATGCAATGGCGTACAAAGGGGGTGGTTAGCAGTAATTAGAATTTTGGTAAAACGCCCATTTTTTAAAAGCCGCTGATGTTTTCGTGTTACTAATATTTATTTATAACTTTTCAAAGGAGACAATTTCCAATTATATGGTTAGGTTTTATTTACAACTGAACGCAGTTTTCATAAAATAAAATATCAAAACTAAATTAATTAATATCTTATAAATTATTGAAGTATAGAAGAAATTAAAAAAATTATCGGATTTACATTGGAAACAACAATCCAAATAAAGATCTTAAATTTTCAACATGAATAGCTCCTCTACAGACTTCTAACAAATGACTTTACGAGTTATACACCGTAAAAGCAGGCACCAAAGTTATATAAGAATCATTTCCCCTTTCGGAAAAATTACACTGAATATTCATAGTATGAAAATTCATTATAGTATGGAAAATTCAATATAGCATCACAAATATAAATAGTTGAAAAACAAATCTGCATCTCCTCGTTTGCTTTTGATAAACTGAGGAATCTTTCCTAATTTGATTTCAAAATCATCAGAATTTATCAATTTTCAGTCAAAATGTCTTTTCCTCAAAATAGAGTAATTGCTGAAAAAGTATTAAAAATCATAGAGGGCTTTTTTTACGGAAGAGAGAAAAAATACTATAATTTTTAAAGAGTTCTGAAATACCCGGAATTTTTGCTAAATTTGATGTGTATATTTTCATAAAATATCGTTGCGAAAGGGCTTTTGATTTCAAACTTCTCCTCTCGGGTGCATCTTTGCATTGCTTGCCGCCTCCTTGATGCTCACTGATACTCTGTTCCATAACTATGACCTAGACCTAAGCAATGTTTTTTAAAAATTATTATTCGTTTAGTCCTTAAAATGTCATTGTTTTTTTTTAACTTATAGATTATAGCACTTTTGAGAAGCTGAAATTCAGATTAAGCTCCGAATGTGATCATATTGATTGTTAAAAAAATAATCTTTTTTCTAGAGTAGCCCGAAATAACTCGGAATCAAGAGAATCATTGCTTTACCACCGTCGATAAGTTTTGACATAATTGCGTTTCTGACACTTGTTAGTTAGTGGGGTTTTTTTCTTCTGTATTTTGGGTGTAGTCTAATCAAATTTAGAAAACGAATCTCTATATCAATCATCTAATTAAGAATCGAATCTCTATATCAATCATCTAATTAAGAAACGAATCTCTATATCAATCATCTAATTAAGAAACAAATCTCTATATCAATCATCTAATTAAGAAACGAATCTCTATATCAATCATCTAATTAAGAAACGAATCTCTATTTCAATCATCTAATTAAGAAACGAATCTCTATATCAATCATCCAATTAAGAAACGAATCTCTATATCAATCATCTAATTAAGAAACGAATCTCTATTTCAAGCATCTAATTAAGAAACGAATCTCTATATCAATCATCTAATTAAGAAACGAATCTCTATATCAATCATCTAATTAAGAAACGAATCTCTATATCAATCATCTAATTAAGAAACGAATCTCTATATCAATCATCTAATTAAGAAACGAATCTCTATATCAATCATCTAATTAAGAAACGAATCTCTATGTCAATCAGTTTATTTATTAGCGTCTTATTATAAATTGAACTTCTAAATTAACCGACATGTAGATGTGAACATTCTACATTACACAATCTTTCGTCATTACACGTACACAATGTTTCGTCATTACAAGTACACAATGTTTCGTCATTACAAGTACAGAATGTTTCGTCATTACAAGTACACAATGTTTCGTCATTACACGTACACAATGTTTCGTCATTACAAGTACACAATGTTTCGTCATTACAAGTACACAATGTTTCGTCATTACAAGTACACAATGTTTCGTCATTACAAGTACACAATGTTTCGTCATTACAAGTACACAATGTTTCGTCATTACACGTACACAATGTTTCGTCATTACAAGTACACAATGTTTCGTCATTACACGTACACAATGTGCGTCTAGTCATTGACAAAAAAACAACAAAAGCTTAAGTTTCGCCTTAATAGACATCGTAGTGGTCAAAATAAAACCTTATGCAAATTTCAATTTAATATACACGCTACTTAGATGGTCAGACGGACATGCAGGCAGACAGACAGACCGAAAGACTAACAGATAGTCAGACGTTGATGGATAGAAAGAAAGACGGACGAACGGATGAGATGGATGGGTGATGTAGGTTAGCGTTTTCCTTTCACATTTTGATGGTCAAACCTTCTTTATTTTACCGAATTTCTAAGCGCTAGAATTGATTATATCAGCCGCCATGACAAAAAACGATTTTAAGACTTATCTCAACATGGAGTCAATTGCTACTTTTAAATAAAAAAAAAGAGAAAAAAAAAGAAAAAAAAAGTGAACTGTTTCGGCAGTACGTTGATAAAATCGGCTTCCGGTTTACCTTGAAGACGAGATCGAGGCTGGGGGCCTTATTAAGGGATTCTATGTTGGCTAATAATACCTTTAGTTTGGCTGAAGGGTTCAAATGTCAGAAAATAATACGTCTCTGCGTCATTAGCCAAGCACCGAGTCAAACAGGAGGAGCGTCTGTAAACAGATAAGATAAGATAACAGGATGTCATCGCTGTTCAGATTTTGATCGTCTATCTTGTTTTTTGGGTTGACATCGTATGCTACAATCTTTGATCAAAATAAGTTCTTCTGGGAATTTGAAAGTTTGATTAGCCTGTTATCATTCCAATAATTTTTTATTATTATTCAAAATATTAACATTATAATAGTTTGCGTGACACAGATAAGCCATTAACTTATATATTTCCTTACTTTTAAATACGTAATATTTTATTAATTCCAAGTCTTCAATTCCTGTTTTGAAAATTTAAAAGAACAGGTCCGTTCTGCATTCCTTCAATTTTATTATTAATGAAATGAATTTTAAGGTTATCTTGACAACCCTGACCAAACGAAAAGATGGCTCTACATCGAAGTTCCAAGTCATGATGAGGTGTTCTCATCAATAATTCATGGTGCAATACTTCATTTATAACTACACTATTGACAGTAAGCAGATGTATGATGAAGTTGTTTTTGATTCCTTTAACGCCCAATGATTACAAAAAGAAAGGAAATAATAATTTAATTTCGCACATATAAAACTTTATCCTCGACCCATGGCATCTCCTTCCGTTATTTGTTTGGCGTATTTAGATTTTTAAAAAAAATTGATTTGTTTATTTATTTGAACTACCTAAGTTGAATTAAGTTAGATTACGCAAGGCCAAATTCGGTTCAGTAAATTTTTTGAAACTTTAGTAGCTTTTTTTTCTGGCCTTAAAAAATAAATATTACATCCAAATTTTAAAAGTTTATATCGCTTATGCCACAATGCTGCAATTAATGAATTTACTTTTTTTTTCTTCATTTTTAGAGGTGGGCTTAGATTTTCCTTCTTCAAACAATAAAGTCCTTAGAAGTTGGATTTACAAACCAGACAGCAAGCAAACAGACAGAGCTTTGGTTATTATTCACAGACGTAAAATAAAGATATGGTTAGAGTTACAAGTAAGAGATAAGCTTAGAGAATTGTTGGTATCAACCATCTCCTGTTGCTATTATGATGTGGTTGCTATTAAAAATTTCTACAAAAATACAACTGGGTGCGCAAGGTATTTATCTCGGCCCTAGGGCGCCTTATAGCTAATACCGTTCGATTCCAAAAAAACTAAAGAAAAATAATAACTCCCCTACGTGTAGCGACAACCACGTAGATAATTGAAATGATGGCGTTAATCATAAGTTTTAAACGTGTTTTGACAAAGTTTGCTCTCTTTAATTTCCTACGCCCCATTCAAACACCGGAGCCGACATTTCAAGTACTGCAAGACTCAGTTCTCAATTTTTCAAAACTGTAACAATCTTAGCTCAATCGATTATTCTACGAATTCATTAAACAGGTTTGCTACAGAGTTACACAAGCAAACACGTAACTGATTCCATAGCAAAGTGTGAAGATTTCTTTAAATTTTATGAAAAAACAAAACAAATGTCTAAAGCAAAAAAAAACAAAAAAAAACGAAGTGTCATAACGATTGCTTTCTGAAGGTGAATTCCTGTGTAGCTGCATCAACCAAGCATGCAGTTTGATTCACGTGGGTGTGGATCTAACCTCTATGGCAAGGTCATGAAAGTGGGATCTTCCGGGTTCAGCATTAGAGCGCGTGACCATATTGACCTTTTGGGTTGGAACAGGTTTGAGCCGGAAGACGGGAAATGTGCTGGAATCAACCAGGACAACGGGCGTGTCCGACATTTTGTTTTGTTTTTGTTTTTAAAACGTGGAGCTCATCCGCCATTTTAAGCAGGGTTCTTGGAAATATTTTATCACGAGTTAGTCTATCAGAAAGATTCGCTGTAGGGCTATGCATGTTTATACGTGATTCAGCACACACCACCCTATAGGGTTATGCATGTTTATACGTGAATCAGCACACACCACCCTATAGAGTTATGCATGTTTATACGTGAATCAGCACACACCACCCTATAGGGTTATGCATGTTTATACGTGAATCAACAGACACCACCCTATAGGGTTTTACATGTTTATACGTGAATCAGCATACACCACCCTATCAGCTGAACACTATTGTCAGAAGGGCTTTCGGGAAATATGTTGATTTCAACCACCTATCTAAGCCGTTAAAATTCATTCTAGAGGTCGCATTTCCTCTAGCAAACTTAACTAAGTAAAATTTTAAAATGACAATGAAAACTCTCTTCACTTTTAGGAATGTATAAAATTATACCTGTTTTTAAAATTATATATCTTAGAGCACGGTCGATTAATAATTTTTTAAAAAGAAAAACCCCCCCCAAAAAAACAGGGTTTTTGTTTCACTGAATGCGCCACCGATGTCTTTCAGGTTCCAACATAAGCATGCTTCGATGCAGGTGATTTGTAGAAGTGATGATGTTGTCTAAAAGGCATTTCTGCCCCGAAATTTGCGTGCTATTCACAAGCAGAGAGATGTACATGTCAGCGTCTTTTAGTGGGTGGAGGATAAATAGAGCAATCTGAAAAGATGGCAGACAGCCAACACATGGCAATCAATAAGTTCTTTAGTTGGATTAAATGTCGTCGTCACTCCCCTCTGCCGCTTTTCTCCGTTATCGACATTCAATTTTCAACACAATATACATTTTAGGCGATCATAACATACAAACATTTTGTTTATGTTATTTTTTTTTCACGGCGACGGAAATAGTTTTAGAAATTTTAAAATTCTTTTGAAAATGTCGTAAGCGATAGAGGAAAAAAAAATGGCGTCGGACTACAAATCAGCAAAGATATAAACAGTCAAGTATAGCCAATTCCAAGTACTGATGGGCGTGTACAATCAACGCCTGTTTGCCCAGTCATATTGACACGTTGCATTTTTGGGGGGGGGGCTGGATTTTAAAAAAAATACACGACTTGTTCGAACAGGTTGCTAAATATGGTTCTATATAAACAAATACTTTTTCTTCTCAATATAGCGGAACTATGGCGCAGTTGAGACATGCACGAGCTACTGACGTCATAGTCAGCTTATCACAAAGGTAAATAAAGAAAACCAGGATCGGCTGCACGAAAACTTCATATATTAACTCAGTTTCTGTTAAAAATTTAAGTTGATTTAAGCATTTATCTTGTTGTCAATCAATGTTTTTATTCCGTACATGTAAAGATAAAATAAACTCAAGCAATGTAATTTCTACAACATAATTTGATAATATTTTTTTAAAAAAATATACAGAGCATTTAAAAAAAGTTTTCATCCTGCACACAAATTTGCCTTGCATTTTTATTTTCTATTCGACAATTTTCAAAACCGACGAATTTAGTAATAACTAGTTTCAGTGAGTTTAGATAACAAAAAAATATGTGACAGTGCCAAAGTCAAAATTCGCATAAAAAAATTAAATTATGATCCGGCATAGGGCAAAAACTCATTCCTCACCCACCAAGGACAGAGAAGGGGCCGTGATAGGCTATTCGGGCAAATAAATACAAGATCCCAATACAGGAGCTGCTCGTTCATGTCAAGGACAATTAGTTACTGGAATTAGCTTCCAATGGGGATCAGTTGAAGCAAACATGTACGAATGTATGTCTATTGTTTCTTGCTCCTAGTCACTAATACCCTGTGAGCACTCTTACAAGAATCATCTACATAGACTTATTTACAGAACCTCAACTTAAACATGTGGAAGAAAAAGAAATTCACAAACATATGACTTTATTATGTTAGTAGACAAAAGGCTATTGATAGAATGAAAATTACAAAGCATTGAGTTTAATAAAAGAAGGACAACACATGTTTAAAACTTTAAAATTTAAATAGGTTTTGTTGCATCTACTAGTGCTGGACAATTCCCTCTCTCGATGTTGAGCAATCCTCTAAATCACTTCGCATGTCTCTGTTCAATTCATACATAAAATATCAAAGGAGTAAAGATGTGTAGAGTGTTGAATACTTTTTGTCAGAGGAGGGTGATATCAACTTAATCAACTCGAGTAATTTGTTGTTGTTTTTTAAATCTCAGTAGCCCCCCCCCCAAAAAAAAATAAATAAAATAAAAATGAATAAATCTTTAAGCTTTTGATGCGTAGCTCAGTAAAGAGTATCGACAATGTTGACTTATAGACTTTCAAGTCTTTTACTTTCGACAATGTTCAGTTAGTAAAAAGTTTTTTAACAAAATTTTCAAGATCAGAGATGTTAGCATTTTAACAAATTGTATGGTGTTAGGTATTTATCAATGTTTTGAAGGAAAAAAAATCAATTGTAAGAACAACTCTTAACATTTTTAAGGACTTTTATTTTTAAAACGTTTGTCTGGTAGAGACAAGATGATTGGAGAAGTACGCGATAAAGTGAATTGTATTTCTGCGTACTTTTATAATATGTGTTTTGTTTATTCGTAAGAAGCAATTAATTTTATATCCTTATTTTATTTCCTTTAAATTTCATTTTGGTTACCCAAACAATCAAGTAAATTGAAAATGCATTTGACAATTCAAAAAATTTTTAAGACTTATTTTCTGAAAATACATTTTTGTGAGAGATTTATTGTAAAGCTAAAAAACAAAAATTCAGGTATTTTTGTGTATAACACTTAAAATAAAGCACCTTTATTATATGAAATGTGAAATAGACGAGTTGTGTGTATCTCAAGGAGAAAGCTGTAAAATAAAACTTCATCTTTTTATTGTTCTTCATAAGTTTTTCAAAACAATATAGAGCAAATATAAATGCTTAAATAAAATATTGATTAATAAAGTAGACTTTGGGACACAATTTTATATCCATCTTTTTTTTCCTTATCAAAATAAATAATTTTTTTAAAAAATATTGACAATGCTTGCCAGTACTTGTTATATCAACTAAATCATTTATTTAGGAAAAAATTTATTAAAATATTTATTTTTAAAATAAAAAATATTATTATTTTTAAATCCGGAAATCGTGGGTGGATGGGTTGCCTGAAGAATCCAGGAAAATTAACACTTTATCAACATTTAAACATCTAATAAGAATGCAAGAATAGACACATACCATGGATAGAAGGAGGTCTGTAACAGATAAGATAAGATGAGATAAAAATCTGTTTATTTCAGAATAATTTTTTAAAAATCATTTATTTTCTTGCCTCTCTCATTTTAACATTTCGCATTTCTCTATCCAATCATTCAATCTACGCTAAATTGTGTGGACATCTTACTAATAGCATTTATTATTTGTTTCTTTATTATTTTAGGTGTCGAAAATTCGCCCCTGACAGATGTATGTCAAAAAAGAAATTAGACACATAAAATTGCTCCATCCCTCCCCCCTTCTACCCACGATATCAATGCTAGGATGTGTGACGTGTGCTGTAATGGCTTTGCTGGAACCAATGTTCTGTTGAGGTAAAAGAAATATGTTAGAAAAATAAAAACTAATTGCCCATATACCTCCCTTCCTCACCTCTCTCTCTTCTTCTCTCTTTCAATCCCTCTTTTTTCACCCATTCTTTTTCTTTCACAGAATCTCTCTCTATCTATCTATTTCTCTCTCTCCCTCTCTCTTCTTCTTCTTCTTCTTCTTCTCTCTCTCTCTCTCTATGATATCTCTTGCTTTATATATATATATATATATACTAGGGGCAAGTACCCGGCTTCTACCCGGTTTACCAACAACAGCAACAAAAACAAAAGCAACAAAAATAACAACAAAACAAGAAAAACAAAGCAACAACAAAAACAACAACCAAACAACAAAAACAAAACAACAACAAAAACAACAAAAACAACAACAAAACAAAAACAAAACAACAACAAAAACAACAAAACAACAACTACAACAACAAAATCTTATATATATGTAACGAAACCTGTTTAAGAACTTTCCCCATTTAATTTTGTGTCTGTGTACCAAATTTCACGTTATTTGGTTGTCTGGATCTTGAGTTATTAGGGAACAGACAAACACACAACAAATGGGTCTTATATGTATAACATTTGGGCCCACGGCCCCCCCCCAGTTAGTGATAATTTCTTTTAGACTGCTACCATCGTGGAGGGTACTCAACAACTTTCCAAAGTTCATGTTTCTACCTACAAAGAAAGATGAGGAATTAGTGTTGATTTATTTTTATATAGCCCATATAAGGAAAAAAACGGTTTTGGGCCCCCCGGCCACCCATGAGTCAATTTTTTAAAATTACTTTCAACAATTATCGTCATAAGAGCGTATTCAGCAAGTTCCCAAAGTTTCATGCTTCTATCTTAGAGGGAAGTTGAAGAAATTAGTGTTGAGTCATTTTTAAATATAAGAAAGAAAACTACCATAGGGCCCCCGGCCCCCATTAAGTGATAATTTATATAATTTTTTACCTGTTACCATCGCCAAATGATACTTAACAACCACCGAAAGTTTCATGCTTCTACCTACACGGGAAAATATATTTATTTTTTATAGAGCTGATATAAGGAAAAAAGTACATATTGGGCCCCTGGCCCCCAGCATCTTATATATATGTAACGAAACCTGTTTAACAACGTTTCTCATGTCATTGTGTGTATGTGTACCAAATTTCACATTATTTGGTTGTCTGGATCTTGAGTTATTAGAGAACAGACTAACACACAACAAATGCGTCTTATATGTATAAGATTTGGGCCCCGGCCCCCCAGTTAGTGATATTTTTTTTTCGACTGCTACCATCGCGGGAGGGTACTCAACAAATTTCCAAAGTTCATGTTTCTACCTACAAAGAAAGATGAGGAATTAGTGTTGATTCAGTTTTATATAGCCCATTTTAGAAAAAAAAACGGTTTTTGCCCCCGGCCACCCATGAGTGAAAAATGTTTAATTCTTTTTCGCCAATTATCGTCATAAGAGTGTATTCAGCAAGTTCCCATAGTTTCATGGTTCTACCTTCACGGGAAATTGAAGAATTAGTGTCTAGTCAGTTTTAAATATAAGAAAAAAACTACGATAGGGCCCCCGGCCCCCAGTATCTTATATATATGGAACGAAACCTGTTTAATAACCTTTCCGGTATAATCTTGTGTACGTGTACCAAATTTCGAGTTATTTGGTTGTCTGGATCTTAAGTTAATAGGGAACAGACAGACAACCAGACAGACAACAAATGCGTCTTATATGTATAACTAGGGCCAAGTACCCTGCTTTTCCCGGGTTTAACAACAACAGCAACAAAAACAACAAAAACAACAACAAAACAACAAAACAAACAAACAATAACTACAACAACAACAACAAAGCAACAACAACAAAACAACAACAGCAACAACAACAGCAACAACAACAAAGCAACAACAACATGAAGGACATTGTCGCTGCATGGCAAGGGATGTGGACAACAACAACAACAGCAAAAACAACAAAAACAACAACAAAACAACAAAAACAAAACAACAACAAAACAACAACTACAACAACAACAACAACAAAACAACAACAGCAACAACAACAGCAACAACAACAAAGCAACAACAGCATGAAGGACATTGTCGTCGCAGGGCAAGGGATGTGGACAACAGCAAAAACAACACAAAAACAACAACAGCAACAACAACAAAAACAACAACAACTGCAACAACAACAAAAACAAAACAACAACAAAAACAACAAAACAACAACTACAACAACAACAACAACAAAACAACAACAGCAACAACAATAAAGCAACAACAGCATGAAGGACATTGTCGTCGCAGGGCAAGGGAGGTGGACAACAGCAAAAACAAAACAAAAACAACAACAGCAACAACAACAAAAACAACAACAACTGCAACAACAACAAAAACAAAACAACAACAAAAACAACAAAACAACAACTACAACAGCAACAACAACAAAGCAACAACAACAAAGCAACAACAACAAAACAACAACTACAACAACAAAAGCAACAACAACAAAGCAACAACAATAGCAAAACAATTATTTTATGGCGATAGTCGCCTTCTTGTTAATCTCGACACCAAAATGTTTATTATTTTGCGTCATTATTTTACTTCTTAATTTTCAATAATTTTTATTTTATATAGCTCATATAAGGAAAAACTACATTTTGGGCCCCCAGCCCCCAGTATCTTATATATATGGAATGAAACCTGTTTAATAACCTTTCCGGTATAGTTTTGTGTACGTGTACCAAATTTCACGTTATTTGGTTGTCTGGATCTGGAGTTATTAGGGAACAGACAGACAGACAGACAACAAATGCGTCTTATATATAGAGATAGAGATATATATATCTCTATATCTCTATATATATAAGACGCATTTGTTGTCTGTCCGTCGTCTGTCTGTTCCCTTATAACTCAAGATCCAGACAACCAAATAACGCGAAATTTGGTACACGTACACAAAATTATACCGGAAAGGTTATTAAACAAGTTTCGTTCCATATATATAAGATACTGGGGGCTGGGGGCCCAAAATGTAGTTTTTCCCTATATGAGCTATATAAAATAAAAATTATTGAAAATTAAGACGTAAAAATATTAAACATTTTGGTGTCGAGATTAACAAGATGGCGTTTATTGCCATAAAATAATGTGATGTGACGTCATAGTTTGAGTTCATATTAATTTGTAAATAGGAAACAAAGTGAAAAGAGCAGTTATTATTTTAATTGTTAATATACCGCTGTGGGTGTGCGTTTAAGTATTTGTGTGCACATGTGTGAATCAGTGAGTGTGTGTGTTTTTTGTTGTGAACTAAATGTTATGAAATGGTTTATTTATATGTCTGTTAATGTTGCGCCTCTAACAAGATTACGTATATATTTTTATAAAATTTGTTTGCAAATTACATATTTTTTTACTTTACACTGTTTCTTTTTTGTATATTCTATATGTATTTTATCCAGTCGTCCGATCAAGCTTTTTCCTTTTATCGGCGAGGGTAGGAGTCAATAATATCGTCCATCCCTGGGTGGCATAAACACTGTAGCTAAGCAACTGTGTTTATACTTTTTGCATAACTTAAACGAAACCAGCAGGGCACATTTTAAGCTCAAACATTGCGTTTCGAAATGTTTCTTTAAAACAAATAAACCCCATACAACAGAAAAATGAATTATATAAATTATCACTTACTGGGGGCGGGGCCAAAATGTATTTTTTTTCCGTATATTTAAAACTGACTCAAAACTAATTCTCCAACCTCCCGTGAGGGTAGAAGCATGAAACTTTTGGGAACTTGCCAAATACACTATTATGACGATAATTGGTGAAAAATAATGTAAACATTTCCACTCATGGGTGGCCGGGTGCCCCAAAACCGGTTTTTCCTTATATGGGCTATATAAAACTGAATCAACACCAATTCCTCATATTCCCGAGTAGGTAGAAGCATGAAAATTTGGAAAGTCGTTGAGTACCCTCCCGCAATGGTAACAGTCGAAAAAAGTATAAAGTTATCACTAACTGGGTAGGGGGGTGGGCGGGGGCCCAAACGTAGTTTTTTCTTAAATGAGCTTTATAAATCAGGCTCATCATTAAATCTCCTATTTCCTGTGTAGGTAGAAGCATGAAACTTTGTGAAGTTGTTATATACCCTCCCAAAATGGTAACTGGCGAAACATTAATAAAAATTATCACTCACTGGGTGGTCAGAGGCCTGAATGTAGTTTTTTTTCATATATCAAACTGACTCATCAATAATTCTCCAAATTACCATGTAAGTAGAAGAATGAAACTTTTGGAAGATTTTGAGTACCCTCGCGCGATGGTAACATGCGAAAAAAATATATAAAATTATTACTCACTAGGGGGCCTTGGGCCAAAATGTAGGTATTTTCCTAATATGAGCTATATAAAACAGACTAATCATTAAATATCCAACTTCCCGTGTAAATAGGAGCATGAAACTTTGGGAAGTTGTTGAGTACTCTCCCGCAATGATAACATACGAAAAAAAAATATATAAAATCCAGGCAGATCAGGTCCGCCACAGAGTTCCCAGAGCAGCTGAAACAGCTGAGCAAAGAAACTCCAGGCATGTGCTGTTCCAGTGGTAAAGTCAAACTGCCCCCAATTCTAAAGCCACCAGAACCATTGTGCATTCTGTTGAATGGTGAAACTGCACAATCAAAGGACTTTGTGAAACTTATTAGACTATTCAATAATATGTTTGCCGTGACTTCCTTCAAGTCTAATGTTGTCGTGAATAACGGGTGGACACCAACATTCAAGGTCCAAGGCCAAGTGTACCACCATGCTGGACCTCTTCATCCAGTCAATGCTGTAGACAGCAAATATCTCCAGATTTACTTCTTGGGAGAAGATGAGCAAGTGCAAAGACGACTGGATTTGCTTGACAGTCCTGTTGACAGAAACATTGTCCTCAAACTGCAAAGAATGCTGCATCAGCATAACAGCTATGTGAGGTCATTTAAAATGGCTGCTGAGATTATGGATAACACTCAAGTGGACTACAAAATCAAAATTTCCGGCAAAGCACCATTAAAGGAACACAAAGGCAGATTCAATGCACCATCTGTTAGTGAAGTGGCTTCATGATTGCTGGAGAGCTTGGTGATCGTAGAGACATTGTGCTGCATTCAAGAAGTTGCTCACAAATGCCACTTCAAAGGATTCAAGACACTCACAGGTCATATGATCCACTTCAGTATCCTCTGCTATTTGTTAGAGGAGAAGATGGCTATGATTTGAACATAAAAGATGTAAACAAGGCCACAAGCAATGACTACTATGCATATCGCATGATGCAAAGAGTCAACGAATTTAATACACTCCTCAGATGCCCGCGCCTTTTCCAGCAATACATAGTGGATATGTATGCTAAGGTTGAGAATGAGAGATTGGGTTTCATCAGACTCAACCAAACAAAACTTAGAGCTGAGGACTATGGTGTACTATTAGAGGCAGTAAGGAATGACAACAATGTGACTTCTGAAAATCTTGACAAATTAGTGGTGCTGCCTTCATCCTTCAGTGGAGGGCCCCGTTACATGCATGAATATGCACAGGATGGAATGACCTATGTACGTCATAGAAACACAAGCATCAAGTAGATTTGCAATTATGTTACCAAGGGAAGTGATGCAGCCATGTTTACTGTTGCAAATGAAATGCCGAACAGGCTTGATGGGGTTACCAATTAATTATCAACAAGGACGATACATTAGTAGCAGTGAGGCAGTGTGGCGCCTGCTTAACTTTCCCATCCATCAAAGGTATCCAACAGTTGTTCACTTGGCAGTACATCTTGAAGGAGGCCAAGGAGTATACTATAAACCAGGACAGCCAACAGCACATTTGACAGACACTCCAACAAAGACTACATTAACAGCGTTTTTTGATCTCTGCAAAACAGATCCTCTTGCAAAAACATTGCTGTATTCTGAAGTGCCTAGACATGTTCGCTGGGATGCCAGTCAAAAGGTCTGGCAAATCCGAAAAAAGGTATACCTCTTGCAGACTTCCCGAGATATGTGACAGACAATGCCTTGGGAAGAGTGTACACTGTGCATCCTCACAACAGAGAAGCATTTCACATGCGCCTCCTGCTGCACCATATTCGGGGACCTATTTCATTTGAAGATCTCAAAACTGTTATTGTGAAAGATGAGGATGGTGACATCCTTGAAATTAAGCCATGCAGCACATACACTGTTAAATGTACCATTTTATATCATGCAAGTAAACAGTTAGTTGTGTACGCTTCTACAGAAAACCTTATTTTAAACCCGGGCGAAGCCGGGTACTTGCCCCTAGTCTCTATATATATAAGCCGCATTTGTTGTCTGTCCTTCGTCTGTCTGTTCCCTTATAACTCAAGATCCAGACAACCAAATAACGTGAAATTTGGTACACGTACACAAAATTATACCGGAAAGGTTATTAAATAGGTTTCGTTCCATATATATAAGATACTGGGGGCTGGGGGCCCAAAATGTAGTTTTTCCCTATATGAGCTATATAAAATAAAAATTATTGAAAATTAAGACGTAAAATAATAAACATTTTGGTGTCGAGATTAACAAGATGGCGTTTATTGCCATAAAATAATGTGATGTGACGTCATAGTTTGAGTTCATATTAATTTGTAAATAGGAAACAAATTGAAAAGAGCAGTGATTATTTTAATTTATATTTTTAATTGTTAATATACCGCTGTGGGTGTGCGTTTAAGTATTTGTGTGCACATGTGTGAATCAGTGAGTGTGTGTGTTTTTTGTTGTGAACTATTATGACGATAATTGGTGAAAAAGAATGTAAATATTTCCACTCATGGGTGGCCGGGAGCCCCAAAACCGGTTTTTCCTTTATGGGCTATATAAAACTGAATCAACACCAATTCCTCATATTCTCGAGTAGGTAGAAGCATGAAAATTTGGAAAGTCGTTAAGTACCCTCCCGCAATGGTAACAGTCGAAACAAAATATATAATTATCACTAACTGGGGGCGGGCGGGGGCCCCGGGAGCCCCAAAACCGGCTTTTCCTTTATGGGCTATATAAAACTGAATCAACACCAATTCCTCATATTCTCGAGTAGGTAGAAGCATGAAAATTTGGAAAGTCGTTAAGTACCCTCCCGCAATGTTAACAGTCGAAACAAAATATATAATTATCACTAACTGCGGCGGGGGCCCAAAGGTAGTTTTTTTCTTAAATGAGCTATATAAATCAGGCTCATCATTCAATCTCCCATTTCCTGTGTAGGTAGAAGCATGAAACTTTGGGAAGTTGTTATGTACCCTCCCAAAATGTTAACTGGCTAAACATTAATAAAAATTATCACTCACTGAGTGGTCAGAGGGCTGAATGTATTTATTTTCATATATAAAACTGACTCATCAATAATTAATTCTCAAACGTACCGTGTAAGTAGAAGAATGAAACTTTGGGAAGATTTTGAGTACCCTCGCGCGATGGTAAAAGGCGAAAAAAATATATAAAAATTTTCACTCACTAGGGGGCCTTGGGCCAAAATGTAGGTTTTTTCCTAATATGAGCTATATAAAACAGACTCATCATTAAATATCCAATTTCCCGTGTAAATAGGAGCATGAAACTTTGGCAAGTTGTTGAGAACTCTCCCGCAATGATAACATACGAAAAAAATTAAATTATCAGCTCGATCATCATCATCATCATCAGTCCCGTGACCTTTGCGGTCGTCGGGGGGAGCGGATGGACACATCAACAGAAAACGATCTCCACATTTGCCTATTTTGAGCGGCGGCCAATAATTCATGGAATTTCATCCCTGTCAATTTCTTTATGTTGTCCAGCCAGCTTTACCGTTGTCGACCTCTTCGCCGGCCCCCTTCTACAGTGCCTTGAAGGATACTTTTTGTCAGGGTATCATCGCGCAGTACATGACCAAACCATGCCATCTTGCTTCTCTTAATTGTTGTTACGATTGTTTCTTGATGATCCGTAATAGAGTTGATTCGGTCCCAGACATATTCATTGGTCTTATGTTCTAAATATGAGATCTGGAAAGGAGAAACTCCAGGCATGTGCTGCTCCAGTGGTAAAATCAAACTGCCACCAATTCTAAAGCCACCGGAACCATTGTGCAGTCTGTTGAATGGTGAAACTGCACAATCAAAGGACTTTGTGAAACTTATTAGACTATTCAATAATATGTTTGCCATGACTTCCTTTAAGTCTAATGTTGTCGTGAATAATGGGTGGACACCAACATTCAAGGTCCAAGGCCAAGTGTACCACCATGCTGGTCCTCTTCATCCAGTCAATGCTGTAGACAGCAAATATCTCCAGATTTACTTCTTGGGAGAAGATGAGCAAGTGCAAAGACGACTGGATTTGCTTGACAGTCCTGTTGACAGAAACATTGTTCTCAAACTGCAAAGAATGCTGCATCAGCATATCAGCTATGTGAGGTCATTTAAAATGGCTGCTGAGATTATGGATAACACTCAAGTGGACTACAAAATCAAAATTTCTGGCAAAGCACCATTAAAGAAACACAAAGGCAGATTCAATGCACCATCTGTTAGTGAAGTTGCCATCATGATTGCTGGAGAGCTAGGTGATCGTAGGGACATTGTGCTGCATTCAATAAGTTGCTCACAAATGTCACTTCAAAGGATTCAAGACACTCACAGGTCATATGATCCACTTCAGTACCCTCTGCTATTTGTTAGAGGAGAAGATGGCTATGATTTGAACATAAAAGATGTAAACAAGGCCACAAGCAATGACTACTATGCATATCGCATGATGCAAAGAGTCAACGAATTTAGTACACTCCTCAGATGCCCACGCCTTTTCCAGCAATACATAGTGGATATGTATGCTAAGGTTGAGAATGAGAGATTGCGTTTCATCAGACTCAACCAAACAAAACTTAGAGCTGAGGACTATGGTGTACTATTAGAGGCAGTAAGGAATGACAACAATGTGTCTTCTGAAAATCTTGGCAAATTAGTGGTGCTGCCTTCATCCTTCGGTGGAGGGCCCCGTTACATGCATGAATATGCACAGGATGGAATGACCTATGTACGTCATAGAGGCACAAGCATCAAGTATAATTGCAAGTATGTTACCAAGGGAAGTGATGCAGCCATGTTTGCTGTTGCAAATGAAATGCCGAACAGGCTTGATGAGGTTACCAATTACCAACAAGGACGATACATTAGTAGCAGTGAGGCAGTGTCGCGCCTGCTCAACTTTCCCATCCATCAAAGGCATCCAACAGTTGTTCACTTGGCAGTACATCTTGAAGGAGGCCAAGGAGTATACCATAAACCAGGACAGCCAACAGCACATTTGACAGACATTCCACCAAAGACTACATTAACAGCGCTTTTTGATCTCTGCAAAACAGATCCTCTTGCAAAAACATTGCTGTATTCTGAAGTGCCTAGACATTTTCGCTGGGATGCCAGTCAAATGGTCTGGCAAATCCGAAAAAAGGTGTACCTCTTGCAGACTTCCCGGGATATGTGACAGACAATGCCTTGGGAAGAGTGTACACTGTGCATCCTCACAACAGAGAAGCATTTCACATGCGCCTCCTGCTGCAACATATTCGGGGACCTATTTCATTTGAATATCTCAAAACTGTTATTGTGAGAGATGAGGATGATGACATCCTCGAAATAATGCCATGCAGCACATACCCTGTTAAATGTACCATTTTATTGCATGCTAGTAAGCAGTTGTGTACGCTTCTACAGAAAACCTTATTTTAAACCCGGGAAAAGCCGGGTACTTGCCTCTAGTATATATATAAGACGCATTTGTTGTCTGTCCGTCGTCTGTCTGTTCCCTTATAACTCAAGATCCAGACAATCAAATAACGTGAAATTTGGTACACGTACACAAAATTATACCGGAAAGGTTATTAAACGGGTTTCGTTCCAGATATATAAGATACTGGGGCCCGGGGCCCCAAAATGTAGTTTTTCCCTATATGAGCTATATAAAATAAAAATTATTGAAAATTAAGACGTAAAATAATGACGCAAAATAATAAACATTTTGGTGTCGAGATTAACAAGAAGGCGACTATCGCCATAAAATATTTGTTTTGCTATTGTTGTTGATTTGTTGTTGTTGCTTTTGTTGTTGTTTTGTTTTTGTTGTTTTTGTTGCTGTTGCTGTTTCTGTTGTTGTTTTTGTCGTTGTTGCTGTTGTTGTTGCTGTTGTTGTTGCTGTTGTTGTTAAACCCGGGCGAAGCCGGGTACTTGCCCCTAGTATATATATATTCCTATCTATTTATCTTTTTCTCTCTGTCCTATTTTTCTTTTCTGTCATTCAATCATCTACTACCCTCCTCTCTCTCTCGTTATTTCTCCTTTTCCTTCCTCTTAAATCTACTCCAATGAAAGGGACAAACAATTTTTGTAATAAAACTTCAAAATTTAGAACTAGTAATGTCTAGCAGGTTATCAACTCAATTATTTTAGATTTCTGTTTTCAGAGAGCTGAGGGTGGGGCTAGGGAGAAGTTTTATGTCTTTGTAAAGGATAGAGCTTGGGTAAGTGGCCCGGGGGGGGGGCGGGAATCACATCTGTCCTTGAAGACTTCTTTTTTTTTATAATAGAAATAAATCCAAAATTTTAACCTACATATTTAAAAATAGATTTTTGGCGCTTTAATCTAATACAGGAAATGAAGCGTCATATCCGTAACCCATTGATAAATACCTTGACCTTAATTTATTACAGTGTTGTCGCTATCAAATAATGCGAAAGGCCCATCCTCAATTTATGATTACATCTGCCTTAAATACGCTTGGTTTTCTTAACGTATATCATTTGAAAACTCTGTAAAAATCCGCGTCAGACATGATATGATTGTTATTTTTTTTTAAATCAATGACGTATTCGTATTATTGGGTCACGCAATTCAGAATCAACAAACCTGAAGAACGACTCAATTAATTATTTTTTTTAAAACCACGGACTTTTTATTATTTAACGATTCAAATTTCGTAACAATGTATTCCATTTCCTTTTAAAGAGAGGGTGTATCTTTCAAGAAGTTGCTCTTTCCCTCTCTTTGGTTTGGGTAATTTATTTAGTAATTCATAGTCATAGCTGAATGATTAAAATGAAGACACGTGACCCTGCGCATGTATCATGTAGACGGGCCCCACAACAAACTGTTTACATTGTATCAGTCACGTGACAAAGGGAATGACTTCCCAACGCCATTATTTTCCCGCGGTTCACAGAAACAGGAAGAAGGAAAAATATTTGGACCAAATAATTACTCTCGTGTACCTTTAGTGTATGGATGACTTATCAATAACATCTTCTTTTTTTTTGTTGTGTGTTAGCATTTTCACACCAATAGCTTATATGTTAGCAGTTATATATTTTCATTAAGTTCTTGCGTCGGTCGATATGACGGACTTACGACTGCAGAGTAATAACGTTAATGATGAAACTGTATCATTTAATTGAAGAGTTATTTTTGTTTTTAAAAAAATATTATAATATTATAAAAATATCAGTTTATTGAAAATTTTACGATCGATTTTGTATTAACAGGACACAAAAAGTTTTAATAAACAAATTAGATTTTAAAATACTGTGACCAGGGCAGGAGTGGATATTTAGCTCGCATGGGGTGGGGCAGCTAGAGGACATAGGTTTCTGGTCTGAAATGAAATACCGGAAAATATAGGAGCAATTTACTTTAGAATCAATACAATCACACACAAAAGTCATTTAATAAAAAAAAATAATAATAAAAAATAAAAACGCTTTCTTCATATCGAATTTTTTTTAAAATTACAAATTAGGGTTGAGGTTACAAATGAAACAAATTAAGACGCTGAAACAATCAAGTTATGACATATCATATGTTAACATTAGCAGCAACTACCGTAAGTCGCTTAAGGTCGTTCAGTTGTTTTTTTTAAAGGTAAAACCTCGATGAACAACGCAACATACAAGAATATTTAGCTACTTCAAAAACCCAAGCCTCTTTACATGAAGAACATTAAAAATGGAATTACAAGCAAGATTGGCTGAAAATGATGATTTAAAATACTTTGGAAATCAGTAAATAAAATCACGTGTTTTCTTGTCATGACACGGTACAATATCGACATGGGAAAAGCTTAGGATAAGCCCGTTAAGTTGTAACTAATGATGTTTTTTTTTCATTTTTTTTTCATGGGCCATTTAAAGAGATATCTCCAAAAATCATCTGCAGAAATAGGATTTCTAAAAATAAATATTTATATATATACATATATATATATATATATATATATATATATATATATATATATATATATATATATATTCGGAGTGAGTTGGAATTGGTGGCCGGTGGGATAAATTAATCTTTGTTGTTTTTTTTGAGATGCATGCAGAATAACTTTTCACCTGCAATTGTTATTCTTAAAAATAGCAAACTCTTAGAATTCAAAACCTTTAAAGTTTGGCAAACGCTTAGAATAACAAATTCAAAGTCTTACTATAAACTCGATTGCCTGACTAAAGTTTAAAGATATTTACTGTATCCCATACGTCATAGTGTCCTATTATTACAGTATCATACAGGGTTCAGTGAACATTTTCTTTGGTTTTTGTGTGCGTGTATACATCAAAAATAAAAATCAATTATATATTTTTTTTTATTGCAGATAGCACTGTACGTTCAAGCAAAAATCACGAACTGCGCAGTTGAATCCGTTCAAGGTCATCGAAGTCTTTCAACATTCGGGTCTGGGATCATGGTGACCTATATTTTTTTTCAAGGCCATCGATTAACCTTTACGTAAGCCCAGTCGGTTTACTGTAAATCTTCTACGAGCCGAGGCCATAACCTCCATAGGCTTGGGCTAAATGTTCAAAAAACGAAATATCCACGAAAAAAGCTAAATGAATTTTAGTTTTCTTTTACAAGGTCTAGCTTAATAATTTTTTTATTTTTTTATTTTTTTACATTACATATATATTATCTCATAGTGATACAAAATTGATGTCTTATAGCAAAATGTTATTATTTTTTTCTGGGGTTCATTTGAAGGTTCTTGGCGGGAAAGTTGTGATCAGCGAAAGAAAAACTTTTCAGAATAAATTTTGCAATTTCTTAAACCAGAAAGGATCAACTATCATAACGTAACTTTACTATTTCTAGAGGCGGTTTTTGTAAATCAATGTTTTCACATAAATAACATAGCCGTTACAATAATTTTGCAAAATTTTTAGAATAATATAGTTGTAAACAATGGATTTTCTTAAGCAACTCCACCAATCTGACTCAAATTAGCGTAAAATTAGCCAACGTCCGTTTAGAAAAGTTGCTTACAAAAAACCCGGATATTTGATAAATATCATTATGGAAACGGCCTTCTGAAAACGTCGGATATCTCTATTTATAGATTTCTTCCATGACATGACTATGTCTTTCCTTAAGAATGTTACTCTGTTTTTCATTTCATTTTTAATGACGGATAATTTTTATGGGGCACATTTATTATTTTCGTGTTTTCCTTTCCCAATGGAGTTATACAATTATTGCTTGTATTGCAACCTGTATAGTTTTAACTGTGTTTACCTGATATATTGTACAATGTTCTCTTTAGGTAAGGTTGTATTAAATACTTTTCTCCTAATTCGTGGCCACAATCTATGTAGAGATCGGGTGAAAATTCGGGTAAGTTGCAAGGGTTAAGTTTTGGATTGGGACATAGTTGGAATGATCTGTGGTATACTGGTATTTTTGGTGACTTCACCACACGACTTCACACACGTCTTCACCACACGACTTCCTAACATGACTTCAACACACGAATTCACACGCGACTTCACCACCCAATCATCACCATCGCCGCGTCACCACCATTTACTCGCCGCCATTTCATCCACACCATTTCATCCATACCATTTCATCCATACCATTTCATCCTCGCCATTTCATCCACCCATTTCACCACACCATTTCATCCACACCATTTCATCCACACCATTTCATCCATACCATTTCATCCATACCATTTCATCCATACCATTTCATCCTCACCATTTCATCCACACCATTTCATCCATACCATTTCATCCATACCATTTCATCCTCATCATTTCATCCACACCATTTCATCCACACCATTTCATCCACACCATTTCATCCACACCATTTCATCCATACCATTTCATCCATACCATTTCATCCATACCATTTCATCCTCACCATTTCATCCACACCATTTCATCCACACCATTTCATATTTCATCCACACCATTTCATCCATACCATTTCATCCATACCATTTCATCCATACCATTTCATCCTCACCATTTCATCCACACCATTTCATCCATTCCATTTCAAACATACCATTTCATCCATACCATTTCATCCACACCATTTCATCCACACCATTTCATCCACACCATTTCATATTTCATCCCCACCATTTCATCCATACCACTTCATCTACACCATTTCATCCACACCATTTCATCCATACCACTTCATCCACACCATTTCATCCACACCATTTCGTCGCCCCTGCACCACGGCGTCCTTTTTCCCAATATCAAATTCACCCGTCGGCCTCTTTCTTGACAACGATGTAATTGTATTTTTATTATAACAAAAATCCAGGTCTAGATATAAATTATTATAAACGTAATTAATACCGATTTTTAAAGAAAAACAACATCGCAACGTACTGGCAGATTGACAGGAAATATGAATCCAGGTCAACTACTAGCAAATCGCTATTTAACCCTTGCAGTAACGTGAGAACTAAGATTGGATCAGTTGTTTAATTGTTTTATTTTACTCATTAATTGTAGGCATTTATTAAGGTGTTTATTACAGGGTTGGGGGGGGGGCATTATAAAGAGCGACAATGGTTTCTTTTTAAATTAATTTTGAAGTATACATTTGTACGTTTGTATACTGATAATACTGCATTGAAAAATTACTCTAGCGCTTGCACACAAAAAGATATTCCCATAAATTTAAACAGATCAAATCAACTCGTTATTTAAAAAATCAAATTAAAATTTAAAACATTTTTTTTTCCCCCAGCATAGTCGCGAAACGACGGCGGCGTAACCGTTGAGACAAGGCGGCGAGTGGACTTTCGTGGGTCCGGATGGAGATGAAACTTAATTGGGACGGAGTGTCTTGGGAGCGGCTTTAATTTGGATGGGTGGGTAGGAGGTGAAGTCAAGGGCCTTGCCATAAAGGAAGTGCTTGGATCAAGGTTGTCGTGTCTCACTGAGTACCCGGCTTGTAAGGGAGGCGTGTGTACGTTGAATATAACACACGCTGAGACTATCTAGACCAGGGGATCTCAAGATTGTGGAAGACAAGTGCTCCACGTGAAGCTAAATTAAAAGCCAAAAGATGTTTTGACATGGGTTGGTTAGGAAGCTCTGAATAATTACCTAACAAGATCTCAATGGGAGGTAACACACTTCAGTAATTGGATTTTGTGATTATATATTTTAAATAGTGAGTTGTCTTTCAGTTTTCATTTATTTTTTTTTGTACAGAAATTCCCATGATAAGAAGGTGTGTTGCACCGTGACATCAAAAACACGAAGTAACTTTTGAAATTGGGATTCGAACCCGGCTCGTCCGCTGTCCACGTTTGGTGGTTATAGATTGAAAAAACAGAGGGCAGGAGTTGGTCCTCTTTTTCAGGGCTCAAGAGCAATAGAATTTTCGGGTGGGGTATAATTTTGGGCGCAGCGTTCTACAGACTCTGATCCACTGAAATCGTTTCATGCGTGCAGGTGCTAGTTAGAACGAGCCCCAACGGTAAGCGACTGTCGTGACAAGACCTCTGCATAGAGAGGTGTGTGTGTTGGGGTGGGAGGGGGGTTGACTGTGCTCAGTTGCAAACGTATCCCCACTGTAATGTCATGTGTGATATCATTGTACCGGGTTGTGGTAGGGGCAGGTCATGGGGGGGGGCGGCAGTCCTCTTTCACCTCTTAACTCCGTGCTTGCCCGTCCACTGTATCCCTCCCCTTACCCTCCAACTCCATATAAGGCCCAACTTGACCTCTAGGCCAGGGTTTCTATTTATCCCGGAGAAACGCATTTCTAGGAAAACTTTGCCTGTCCACCCCTTCCCCCTACCCCAAAACTTCTCATGTCCCAGTGTGTCAACTTGGGCTTACACATGTGACCAGATTCAAAGTTTTGAGTACTCTTAGGCTTGTGGCCAAGGGTCGGAGACGTGCGATTGGTGAAACTTTTTGGAGTGACATCTCCTTAGGGGCCGGGCTACACGCTAGAAAGCCCCACCTCCCTGGGACGGTGTAAAGGTAAAATTTGTCCACTAGCCATTATTTCATCCCACAGCAAATACGTCAATTACTTTTTACTGTTCAGTGTTAAAAACAATAATTTTTGTTATCCCAACTTTTTGGTCTTCCTACCTGCTTTGTAGATAAAAAAAAACTTTTGATATAAACACTTTCAAAAGATTGTTTTTGTATAAATACATTCAATCCTATAACCATGCGCTTAATACGATGAAAGCCCATACAGAGAATTAAAGACTTCTTATTATCATAATTTAAAGCTTTAAAAAGTTATATTTGTTTACCATAAATCTCAAATAATATTCTAAAAAAATCTCGCAGTTTTTGTTGGCGTGGTAAGACAAGGGAGTTCATTTGTTTGAGCCATTATTGTCATGTATTTCAGAGTAGTGATGCCCCGTGAAGACATATGCCCTTGAGCAGATACACATGATTTCTACATTTTTAATTAGGTTTCCCTAAAAATAAAACTCATTCGGATCAAATATTGGAAGTATTTACTTTGGTAACGCCTTTTAGAAGACCAATGATGTTGGCTACTTATAATTGGAACCAGATGATGTTTGTTGTGCTCTTGGACCAGATGATGTTTGTTCTACTCTTGGACCAGATGATGTTTGTTGTGCTCTTGGACCAGATGATGTTTGTTCTACTCTTGGACCAGATGATGTTTGTTCTACTCTTGGACCAGATGCTGTTTGTTGTACTCTTGGACCAGATGATGTTTGTTGTATTCTTGGACCAGATGATGTTTGTTGTACTCTTGGACCAGATGATGTTTGTTGTACTCTTGGACCAGATGATGTTTGTTGTACTCTTGGACCAGATGATGTTTGTTCTACTCTTGGACCAGATGATGTTTGTTGTACTCTTGGACCAGATGATGTTTGTTGTACTCTTGGACCAGATGATGTTTGTTCTACTCTTGGACCAGATGATGTTTGTTGTACTCTTGGACCAGATGATGTTTGTTGTACTCTTGGACCAGATGCTGTTTGTTGTACTCTTGGACCAGATGATGTTTGTTCTACTCTTGGACCAGATGCTGTTTGTTGTACTCTTGGACCAGATGATGTTTGTTGTACTCTTGGACCAGATGATGTTTGTTGTACTCTTGGACCAGATGATGTTTGTTGTACTCTTGAAACAGATGATGTTTGATGTGCTCTTGGACCAGATGATGTTTGTTGTACTCTTGGACCAGATGATGTTTGTTGTACTCTTGGACCAGATGATGTTTGTTCTACTCTTGGACCAGATGATGTTTGTTGTACTCTTGGACCAGATGATGTTTGTTGTACTCTTGGACCAGATGATGTTTTTTGTACTCTTGGACTCCACTCGTCACTTAATTGAACGATGTTTGTACTCTTTGGCTCCGGCGGTCACTAAATATTTGAACATACGTTTGTATTCTTTGAAATTGGTGACAAGTTACTATTGGAAACCGATATTTCGTTTTTAATATATCGAGCATTGAACCTGTGCACAAATGCCCCACATTTCACAGCTAGCCCTTTCTCACACAAAATATGAAAACTAGGATTCTGTTTAGAAACAATGTTAGTTATCATAATACGGAAATTGTGAACGATTTGTCACGTTATCGCCGTAAAGTAAAGTATGTCGATGCTAAAAGACATCTAATTGGTAAGCGAACATTTTACGGCAACTCAAAAACATGAATTTACAGCAAATGTTAATGTCATATGTCACTTGCATCGCTCACATATTAAAATTATGGACATTTCAGTTTTCTCGCTTTTTTTTAACGCGAGGTTAGGGGTCCAGTTTGTTGGAGTGGGGTTTTTGTCTTTCAAATCTGATGACTTTCTATTTGCTTTTATATTGGTGGTGGTTAGGGAGGGATGTCGATGAGAAACGTTTTGAAGAAAGGCTCCCTTTGTATTTTGGTCTTTGGCTGTCAGTATTTTTTTCTTTGTCTGTTTAGTTGATATATAGTCTTCTAAGAAATTATTTTTAAAAAAAAACTAAAACTGCTAACAGAAGATCAGAAAATAAATAACGTCTACTATACCATAAACCATAAAATCTACAGACATTCAACAGGAAATTAAAGGTAAAAGCAAATATATATATATATATAATTTAAAAACTTATTCCGATGTTAAATTCATTTTAAGAAATTTAAATAATACTGATTTAAACAAATATTTAATTATTGAACAACACTTGAGTGTTATTTATAATGAAAAATATTACAAAATATTACATTCATGGAAAAGAACTGACCCAAACTAAAGATGCAAAATACTTAGGAGTCTTAATAAATGAGAAACTATCATGGAATCCCCATGTCAATGAAGTTATTAAAAAATCAAACAAAACCTTAGGCTTTATAAAAAGAAACTTTAACAAATGTAATAGAGATATAAAACTAAAATGCTACCTCACTTTGGTGAGACCTGTACTAGAATATGCATCTTCTGTATGGGACCCATCCACCAAAGAAAACATTGATAAACTAGAACAAATTCAAAAAAGAGCTGCCATATTCATTACTGGAGAATATTCGAAACTGACAAGAATAACACCATTAGTTAAATCATTAAACCTTGAAACACTAGAGGATAGAAGAACCAAAAGCAAAGTAGTAATCATACATAAAGCAATTAATTCTAATTTAGAAATACAACACAAAGATAACTTAATACAACCCTCAGATAGACATAAGGATAAAAACACCTTTCTTATTCCGTATGCAAGAACAAACACATACAAGTTTTCCTTCTTCCCGTCCGGAATTCGGGCGTGGAATGGGTTGCCTGAAGAATCCAGGAAAACCAACACTTTATCAGCATTTAAATCTCTAATAAAAATGCAGAACTAAACACAAACCATAGATAAGCGTAGGACGCAATGATCTTCTGTATAGAAGGAGCGTCTGTAAACAGATAAGATAAGATAAAATCCTTTTAAAAGTACAACGGAAAAAACGGCTCCATCCATTTTTACCTTTATTTTTAAAACAATACCACACAAAATAATTTTTAAAAGTACAAATCAGATCAAAACACTGTATTAAATATGTCACATAAATTAAAAATCAAAATTGTTGTTGGACATATGTATCTGGTTAATAAATGCCTAATCTGTATCGTTTAGAACTTTAAATTTAAATTTGAACTCAAATTTACCAAAAAATGCAACTTAGCCGTTTCTTAGCTTGTGTTTCGTCCAACGTCATACTGATTAGCACTGAGATAAATCATTAAAATAAAATACAAGATACACAAAACGAACTATGTTATTAAAGCGATAATTTAAACTTAAAGCTTTATTAACTGATAAATGCAAATGAAGAGTTTCACCAAATGCCTTCATAAGTACAAATAAATATTTAAAAAGTATTTAAATTAAATTAACATTATATATTCATTATATACAATGAGAATAAATAATAAAGTAGAGATAAAAAACAAGAACAGAGAAACCACCAAATTCCAGATTGGCACAAGTTCTTAACAAAAATACAGGATAGCCGAAGAGGTAGAAGGGAGTATATACAGTTAAAAATTCAAAAACCTGAACTGTAAAAAGATCCTATAAAATATCTACAAAATTATGCACAAAAAGTCGTGTGTGTTACTTGTATTTTCTCCTAAGAAGGTTTGTATTAGCTAACAAAGTATTGATATAATCACAACACCGTTTCAATAACGCGTCTTTCTGCGTTTTTAAATTATTTTCCACATAAAACTTGTAATTCATTTACTAATGTTAAGTATTTGTAGAGAGTTTTAGCTAACGCTTTTCGTTCCACAGAAACATAATTTTTCAACTCCCAAAGTCTTTTTTTAACCAGCATTCTCCTCCACTGCACCCACAACAACAACAAAAAATTCTTTTTTTTGTTTTTTGTTTCCTTTTTAGTATATTATTTTTAAATGTTTTTTTTTCTAAACAAATATATAATATTTATTTTTTTCAATTGAAATTTTTTAATATTCCTTAAACATTTATTAAAACAGAATCTCAGATAATGGAAGTGAATATTTCGTAACTTCCTTTTAACGCTATGTAATATTTGTAACTTTTGTAACGATAATTTCGGTCACTGCCAACACATGCTTCTTTATAACAATAGACGAGACATGTCAGTCGACTTCTCGTGTTTCACGAGCGTTTACGGAAATAAACCCTTTAGGACAAGGATGGTGGTTAATGTCAAGTTCCCCAAACTTCCGCAACTTTACGACCAACCACAAAAAATCTAGCAGTACAACTTTTCTTTTTAAAGATTCTTAAAACTTTAGGACTTTGACTCCTTAGATGTAAAATGGAAAAAAGGATGAACCAAAGAAAAGAGATGTATTGTACTTTTTAAATACCTAGAATTGCAAGCTGAATAGTAAACAAGGCGTTTATTTAATCAATTGATCATTTCTTTAAGAGAACAAATTTCTTCATAATATTCGCATGTCACTTCCAGGGCTCTTAGTTTTACACATTTGATTTTATGTTTACAACACAGTTTGAAATTTTGTAAAACTATTTATGGGACTCTATATATGGTAAAACTATTTATGGGACTCTAGATATTGTAAAACTATTTATGGGACTCTAGATATTGTAAAACTATTTATGGGACTCTAGATATGGTAAAACTATTTATGGGACTTTAGATATGGTAAAACTATTAATGGGACTCTATATATGGTAAAACTATTTATGGGACTCTAGATATGGTAAAACTATTTATGGGACTCTAGATATTGTAAAACTATTTATGGGACTCTAGATATTGTAAAACTATTTATGGGACTCTAGATATTGTAAAACTATTTATGGGACTCTGGATATGGTAAAACTATTTATGGGACTCTAGATATGGTAAAACTATTTATGGGACTCTGGATATTGTAAAACTATTTATGGGACTCTATATATGGTAAAACTATTTATGGGACTCTAGATATGGTAAAACTATTTATGGGACTCTAGATATTGTAAAACTATTCATAGGACTCTAGATATTTGTTTTGTTCCGTAAAAAAGTTGTCATGTTCGTGAAAACTGTTCAGGCTTACAAAGAATAGGACTTAAAAGATTGTTCATTAAATTTTATTCGATAAAAGTAGCGAAAATATCTGATATGTAACAATTTATTTTAATGTGATGTAACTAAATTTGTCACTCTCAGTCCATAACCGAGAACTTCAATCAAATTAGACGCATACTGTACATACAATCTGCAGGAAATGTGACAGTAGAGCGGAAGTGCAATATTCTGAGCCCTGGAAGTAAACTGGTCGGCGCATAATTAAAACAAATTAACCGTGACCAAGACAAAAATGCGTCACCTTGAACGGATCGTTGTGACAGGCCGTGACAAGGACAGTAAGCCGGACATAAAACTCGGATGTAAAAGAATCAGTATGCCAAACAATGAACGTTAAATTCCGCCGGAAGTTAAATGGAGCAATCAGCCTGAAGGTAAACCAAGCGGTTAACGGACATTGAACCGGTTAGTCAACGACGCGGCGAATGGATCAGTGAGCGAACAGGAACCGGACATCCAACCGGATTTATAAACCGGATAGGGAGTGGAGCTTAAAGTGAAACTGTGAATCGGAAAATATACTGCAATGAAAAGAAAATCCCAAATCCCGAAACGTTGTTCACAAACATTTAGTAAAGTGGATTTCCAAAAAAAAACTTGCGTTGAGGAAAAAATGCAATGGGTTAATCTCTAAATAAACTATTACTATATTGATGAAAAGTTTGAGAAATTGTGCTATACTGAATGATGTTTAACATATCAGCACGGCATTGCAATTCTAAGGCACTTGTTCAAAACATAGAAGCCGAAGAGGCTAATGAAAATTTTCGGCCCTATATTCGAAAATGACGTTTGGAAAAAGTCGTATAAACCACGAAATGAATAGGTTGCTTGTGGATCGCCATTGGTAATTATAATTTTAAAAAGGCAAACTTCAAAAGGAAGGTCACCTGGAAATAATGTCAAACTTTAGGGCAGCAAATACAGAAGATGAAAGGAAAATGAGTGGTAGAAAGAAGGCTAACAGGCCGTCCGATAATGTGATATATGAATGCTGGTAGGGGTTCATGCATGGATTCGAAAAGTGACGAATCTGTCTGAACGGAAGGACAGCGATTTGAGCAGGCCAGGGCCCTACATGGGCTGTAGCCCAAAAGTTATGATACATTTCGAAGCCACCGACAGTTTATTTAAATTATATTTGGTATTGACGGCCGTCTTGTGTGAGATTCTCATCCTGTTATTGAGCAATTTGAGCCCAAAAGTGCATCAACTTAATTCACATTAGGATAATTCTCAAGAATAGCTACATTTTTCTTCATTTCCTTGAGCCTATAAAAAAAAACAATCTTTACAGCTCTACGGGCCTAGACTGTGATTTGTTTAAATTTTAATGCAATGTTTCTTTTTCATTAAAAAAAAAGAAAAAGACTTTTGCAATTGTATATTTTAATTTTTTTTATAGAATTATTCCTATAATGAATTATTTCTCGAATGCGATTAGTCATAAAGAAGCCTGGATATTAACATTTCAAAGGTCATAATTTTCTCTGTTGGAAGCGAACAAAATTTGAGAATAATTAAATTTATTTTCGTCAAAACGTTATTACAAAACCAACAGCTTCTATGTCAAATGCATTGCAATATATTTATTAATTTTTATTTTTTATTATTAATTTTTTTTTCCTTCTAGCTTTTCTTTTTAAAAATGCTCTCATTAGTCGGCATGAAAACGTTACAGTTAAAAATTTTTTATTTTTTTTAAAAACAACAACAACAAAAAAACAACTAATATTTAATTCTCAAAACAGCTGAAGAAACATTATTTTAAAATTAAATACTAAACAGGGCGAAAAGGAAATTTCACACGATAAAACATTAAGTAAAGTGATAACTCGCGGCTCAATCTTAACATTTAAAATGGCCGGTGGAAATTTTTCTCTGCAATTTCGGCCGTATCTAATAGAAACAAGAAGATTAATAGACGTGGGGCTTCTTTTTTATTTCGCATTCAAAGACTTTTAAACATACATGGATATGATTATATTTTAGTACTTCTTCTTCTTCTTCGTTCTCAATTTGAGTATTGCGTGCCGACGAGTTTTGCGCCAATTGGCCCGTGGTCTCCGACTTCAGCCTGCTGTTTTTTCTGGATGTGCTTCCATAGCCTTTGGTCAGCCAAGACCATCTGCAAGGCAGCAGTTGATTTTGGCAAGTGATGCAGCGTTCACATGCCACGGCTATAAGGGTTCCACGCATTACCCAGCCGCCTTTTATTTTCCCTAACTATGCGTTAGGTACCCACTCGAAGCTGGGTGGACTCGGGGACGCCCTAGGCCCCGGGAACAAATCCATGGCTTCCCATGGATTCGAACCCATGACCATCGGTACGCCAGTCGAGCGCGCTACCACTCGACCACCGTATCCCCTTTTATTTTTAGTATTATAGTACTAAAAACAGGTGATTTCTAAGCAAGTGTTGAGTGCTTAGTCTGAAAAGTCAGACCAAGTTAGATTTAGACACAGGCAGAGAAAGAGAAATAGAGTGTGGGGATACAAACAAAACAAAGCGTCGACTAAAACGAAGGCCAATCAAATGATGGTAGGGGAAATATATTTTCTACTATACTATAGACGCCACGAGATGATATGAAGTAACTAGCACGATGCTGGTCTATATAACAATGGGAAAATGACAAAAATATAATGAGTTCAATTATGTAAAAATACTAATTCTAGAAACTGGGATCTGAGATGCAACTAATATGTCATCGGGAAAAACTTTTTAAAACGGTATCAGTCATTGTAGTCTGTGCATATTACTGAGTCCAGTTTTATTTTTTGTATTTGTTTAATCATTTTAATGATTTTATGTTACGTCGCACCATGCGATCTTTACCATTAAAATGTAGTTTGGACATTTTATAAATCTAACATTCAAATTACAGGTTTTGAAACAAATTATTACTTCTGTGCAAAGTGACTTATTTTCTTTAGTTATATTGCACGATGTTTGATATATATGTACAATCATCTAAGGAAAAATTAGCGTCTAAATTAGCACTTTATCATAGAATATGTTAATCGTAGCATGGCATGTCAAAGCACTAGCAGAGTCGACTGAATGATTAAACATCTACTGCGCTGACTTTAATATGGAAATCGGAACACAGAACAATATCGTGGTAAAAAATAATTGTTAAATAAATAAATAAGAATAGAGAAACTGTTTCTTAACTGACATGTTTTGATCTATCACAGAACTCAGTGCGACTGCTCACTCAAATCATCGGGGGTGTAAAAAAAAATAAAACTTTTTTTTTAATGTTACTTTCGTGTCTTATCAGAAATTGACCATCTGAACATCTCGCCTTAAAGCGTAAGATTTTGACACTTCCCAATCGCCCAGATCTATAATACTTTAAGGATCCCGGAGCGTTTTCTGGAAATCATGTGGCCATTAGTGTCGTGAATATTGAGAGATCACTTGTAAAATTATTTAATTTATTGAGGGAAGGCTCCAAATTTCTTTGTATTGAGTTGTTTGGTTTTTTAATTCTAAGAAATTATGGTAAATCTCGTTCTGTTGCCGAGTTTTGTGAATTACAAACTGTAAATGTGTGTTAATCGATATGAAAAGGGTGAAAGCCATTACAGTATATATCTTTTTGATACAATGTATAGGGATTCAACTTTTCTCAGGTTTAAAAAAACACAGAAAAAACGTACATATGATGTAGTTTAAATATACCTCGTATTTTTGTTTATAGAATGGACGTTCTTGAAAAAGTAAACACAATTTCCTGTTTAAATATCAAACAGTTTTATATGCTTAGTTTATGTCTATGACATATTTCTTTTTGGAACAAATGAAAATAATAATTATGGTCTTGTATTTTTCTGATTGTCAGAAAGCATATGAATTTATGATAACATGTCTTTCTTTTTTAATTCTGATGTAAAAATTTTAAACCGACACATACTTTATACCATTTAATGTCTGAGAAGAAGACAGCACGTCGTAAAAAAAGTGTTGATATCTTAAAAGAAATTATAACAGACTTTGACAGTGTAGAAAATAAATTAACAGATACCTAGATCCTTTCTATTGCTCTCAAAGAAAAAAGTGTATCATCAAGATGCAAAACTACATTCACTTCTGTTACAAATTGGACTCCCACCAGTCTAAATATATCATTGATGTCTCAAATATTCATCTTAGCTTGGGTAAATTAGAAGCCTCATTCCTACTGACAATCCGCACGATCACAGTTACAGTACCAACACAACACGCTTTTTTATTTTAAATAGCTGGTGCTTGCATTGAACATTTTTTCCCTATCTATAAAGCTGACCAGCTGATATGTACACGATTCTGACAAGAAGATGTGAGGGAATAAAATAAAATGACACTTAATGCCATCCATTGGGTGTGTCACATTGACGTTGAATGAAGATTAATTTTCGAAGGACCCTCCCATGAGTCAGCGGAGCTCGTCATTGGAGTCACAATGGTTAATGATGGCGCATGCAGACGTCCCATCTCACGACCCGAAAGAAGCCCTTCTCTATAGATGGAAAAGAATAAACAAAATTCCGACCATAACCCTGGGGCCAACCGGAGAACCAGTGGTTTGAAGTGGAATATGGTGACTTGAAGAATAGATATGACTTATTGGACTCTAATCTTTGAGACATAGCTCTGCCATGCTGATGCTTAAATTCACGGTACTAATTTGAAGGGTGCCACAGGGATGAAGTGTTTATAGAAAATGAAACTACCACAAAAACTAAGATAAAATGTCATCCGTGCATTTCCCGAATAAAGAGCAAAATTAAATAACAGTTTAAAGGCGTACCAGATAAACGGAGACCAGCATGTGTGAAAAGATCGTCATTACAATCATATTACGATATTATTATGTTGACTTCATGGGGTAAAAAATCTTTTTCTATTTTTCTTCTTTTGCTTTCGATAACACTCTGATCATTATGGCTTTTTACTTTCCCCCAACTAATGTCAATTACCCATCAGTCCTGGTTGTACGCAGGGGCAACCAATGTCAGGTACCCATCGGTCCTGGTTGTTCTCAGGGGCAACCAATGTCAGGTACCCATCAGTCCTGGTTGGACACAGGGGCAACTAATGTCAGGTACCCATCAGTCCTGGTTGGACACAGGGGCAACTAATGTCAGGTACCCATCAGTCCTGGTTGGACGCAGAGGCAACTAATGTCAGGTACCCATCAGTCCTGGTTGGACACAGGGGCAACTAATGTCAGGTACCCATCAGTCCTGGTTGGACTCAGGGGCAACCTGAGAACCCGGTAAGGTGTCCCAGCCTCCTGTATATCTCTGGGATCTGTCTTTGTTTGTCAAACCTAGAACCCACAGAAGTATTTTGCGAGATAAATGAAAACTCCCTACTTACTAAGTGATGTTAAAACGACTTTGTATATTTCTTTTATTCATTTCTTATTTGTTTATTCATTTACTATACGTTTTATCAATACCAAGCAACTGCGGAAAGATTCTTACTTAAAATAAGATACTGAAATCCACCCCACCTCCAAAAACAAACAACAAATGTACCCTGACTACCTGAGAAAACACATCTCTTAAATATTTGTCTCCCGAAGACTTTATAATAGTTTGAGAGTACACTAATAATCTGATCAAACTTCTTAACTTTTGTTTCAGTTCGTTTACAAGGTCAATGTTGATTGAGCACAATACAAAAGATGTAGCACCTTGCACCATGACCTGATGTGATGTTTTTGAGAAGAAAAATATCGACGCTAAGTTTTGACTTCTATACATAAATACCAACCCTCAGACAACGCTCGGATGTGACTAGAGTGGATCAAACTGGAACCCAATGTCAAACCCACTGCTCGTGTCTAATGTGTAGAACTCATGAAATGCCGCAAATAATCAGAGATGCGATTGTTTTAACAATAAGCACAACACTAAGAGCCAACTACTCACAAACTGAAGTCAGTCACACAAAAATATATTATAATTACTATTTATGACCGAAAACATATTTGAATGCTAACTGAATATTTTTATTTTAACTAAACACCTTAACATACATATATCAGTGTTACATTGCAGTTATTAAATTTTGTAAATAAGTCGCTTGATGTGTTTCCTAACGTTTCTTTCGCTCGAAAGTCAATTGTTGAAACTTTTCATTACCCCCGAGATGCGACTTTAATTGTTTTTCTTATTCTGAAATGTTTAAGGATATCATTTTTTTAACTTTAAAAAAAAGTCTTACTATTTAAAAAAAAAGTATCTTATACATGGAATGTTTAGACGTATCTTCTGACATACGCAGCGGAGTATGCACAATAGATACAAATATTTGGGATATCTCCTACTTGCTATGAGATCAGATTTACCAAAGTTCTCTTACATAAACCATCATTTAATCTAAAGCCAAGTGTAACCAAAGGTTTAACAATACAGATAGGGAACGAAAATTACCACTGGAAGGTGGTCAGATGAAAAATGCTTCTTCGTTGATTACCTATAAAACGGCCCGACCCAAAACGACTATCTCTATCAGGAATTGTCAGAAAGCGGCCTCAGGAATAGTATTAACTGTTACGATTTTAAAGAAATTACTTCCAAAAAAATAGTTGCTGTTTTTTTATAATTAAGGTTAAGATTAAAATATCGACGCAATCCTTTGCACTATAAAAACAAATAAGTTCCTAAATATCGTTATTGGGTTTAATAATACGCTTAGGGACGTACATGTACATTGTTTCAACGTCTCGTTGGTGATAAGAGGTCACAGCTTTTGGCTTACGAAATACTCGCTTGATCGGACACCCAGATCTAACGGGCAGTTCCTACAACAATGTCATGCATAACTGGCTCCCAAACACACTAATATGTCTGTTACATTGCGGGACTATGGTAACAATTGAAAGATCTCAATGATATTATTGTTGTAACATAGCTCCCGTATATAATGATTTTTTTAAATACTAAATCAAAGGATATTTTGGTGATCATTAACCAATTTGAGGTAAAAGAGAGTTTCTTGCAAGTTAAATAATATTGACTGCAGATACCCGGCGTGTTTATTTCACGGTATTCTCTTAAAGACATCACCGAAGACATTTTTTTAAATTCGACAGAAAACACTTTATTTAATATTCAATTAAAACAAATGTTTTTGGTCACTAACCTTGCCTAGATCACGTATCTAATATTCCCACTTTTTTTGTCATGATGTTTATGCTGCTAAAATCTTAGTAAGCTAAAGACAAAACATCTCTCTATTTTTTAAAATTTATATCTTCAATACGTCCAATCTTATTTTGTAACGATGCAGCATTATTTGATGACAATAAATAAATAGATATATTGTGTTTCATAGTTTGAAAAAATATACATTACAAATTTAAAAAAAAAGAATAACTTGTCTTCACATGGTGGTTCTTTAAACTTTAATTCATTGCATTTTCTCGAGAATAGCTTTGAGAAATGTTTATACCAAAACAGTAATAATATTTTGTTTCAACAATATACCTCAGGGTGTTAAAGAAAATAGAAAATAATAATCCAGTACACAGCCCAACGTTACACGAATGGAAATTGAAATAATAAATAGTCCAGTTAATATTAACAGAATGATTCCTTCATTCCCACAACAACACCGCTGTCCAAATGACGATCAAGTGTAACGACTTTTTAAATATAAATATAGATTTTCATTACATTCTTATTGTATACACGGGGTTGCTTTTTTAGGAAAGTTTGTAGAGTGCTCGGAAATACCACACCCCGTGTCTGTAATAATAGTAATAGTAGTAATGAAAAAGGGTCTGTTACGGAGAAAAGTTTACGGATGTAGTTATGATAAGATTTCACATGAACGCACCTTTTTTCTCGGGGGGTCCACAATACGGATGTTCCATCAATGGGGTTGACCACTGCATTCTGAGAAATATTGATGACAGCTTTTGAAAAGAATTTTTTAATTTTATTTCATCGTTCTTCTGGAAGCCGGAAGCGGATGTGTTTAAAGTGCTGGACAACTTTTTTGATTTCTTACTGAAGAGTTTCATGGATTTCCGCGTTTCTTTCCATCTCTAAACTCTAAGCAATAGAAATATGTTTTTTCTCTCCATAAAATAACTTAGATATTAGCGTACAGATTAAGAGAAAAAGCGATGGATAAAACCTAAGGATTTGAATGATTTTAGTAACTAGTCACAGATTTCGTTACGAAACTATTGTAGATTAAGTATTAGCAAATGGTTCTTAAGGAAATAGAAATTCAGGAGCTTTCATTTTATTACATTGTTTCATACTGGTACGCGGGGGCTTCAAATTTTCGAAATTAATTTCATTTTACAGAACTGCTTTTTAAATTTACAAAATCAGCCAAAAAGAAAATTAGTGTAAAGTATATATATATATTTAGGTTTAGGTTATTTTTTAATTGTAACTAGCAAATTTTAAATGGAAAAATTCCAATTCTTTTTAAACAAGAAAGTAAAACATTAATAGTTGAGGGTCAAATACAATATTGAATAATGGGTCGTTTAATAATGTTCTAAAAGATATAATAGCTTTTTTAATGAACTATTATATGAAAAAAGCATTTAATACCATTTGAATAGAAAAAAAGAAGAAAAAATTCATTTGACCAACAACTTTCAATGCAAACTCGTTAAACTTTTTTGAGTACTTACTATAAAGCAAGCAGATTGCAAGTTTTCATTGATAATGTTGATATGATTTTTTTTTAAAAAGTTGTACGGCCTTTGCAGGATAAAATAATAATCTGGTATATGTTCATTGTTATTTCTTTTCTTGGTATGTGTTCTTGTTGTGTATGTGTGTGTTGTTGGGGGAGGGAATCTGTCAGAATAAACTAATCCAAAGCTCGCAACTGCACAATGATCATATTGAAATTTTATCTTTAAAAAAATGTAATTATTTTTTTTTAAAAATATGACGGACACTGATGGCGTGAATGATCTAGGAACGACACGCTTTAGGAACGATATGCATGGGCTGTAGAAGGGGTAAATAACCGGTAACTTCATTGTTATTGGCCTTGAGCACCTGGCCAGTGACATATATGCGAAGGTAGAACTTCCTGATTGGTTTTTTTTTCCTTTTAAGAAAGAACATTAAGATTCTAGGAAATATTTGGAGCAGGCGATAAAAAAAAAGAAGCAGAAATTTTTTTTTCTAAATTAAATAAGCAGGATAAATAAATTAGTCAAAAGATCATAATCTCGCGGGCAATTGGTTTGTGAACATACACTTTTTGGTAGCTTGTTATCTCTGTTTTTAAATATAGTATTTTCTTTCAAATACCTATACTTAAATTTAATGCAGCATGTATGAATTTTGTAACGTACTCATTGTCATGACATAGTTTTAAGGCAATCGGTTTTCGCATGGATTTCCAAAGATGACCATATTTTTTTTATTCAACGCAGAAATAAAGCCACGTCATGGCATTCTCTATATACCCCGTTTATATCTACAGCAACATCATGACATTTTCTATATACCCCGTATATATCTACAGCCCCATAATGACATTTTTATATATCCCCGTTTATATCTAAAGCCACGTCATGACATTTTCTATATATCCCGTTTATATCTACAGCCACATCATGACATTTTCTATATATCCCGTTTATATCTACAGCCACATCATGACATTTTCTATATAATCCGTTTATATCTACAGCCAAGTCATAAAAATTTTCTGAATACCCCGTTTATATCTACAGCCACATCATGACATTTTCTATATCTCCCGATTATATCTACAGCCACATCATGACATTTTTTATATACCCCTTTTATATTTACAGCCACATCATGACATCTTCTATATAATCCGTTTATATCTACAGCCACATCATGACATTTTCTATATTCAAGGTTTATATCTACAGCCGTGCGTCATGGGCGACAAAGCGAAATGTCCTGTATCCGAAACAGACTTAAGCCCAGGTAGTCAATCATCAGGTCAAGTTAATATTAACTGCAGAAAAGTTAGCCAGAAAATTAGGGAGCGTGAATGTTTGATAAGCAATCCTTAAAAATTCAATAAAAAACTCATCATAAATCAACCCCTCCTTCTACTGGGTTGAAATATAATTAACTTTGTAAAATATTGTTAAATTACTCTTTGAATACAATTTTTTTTTCTAATTGCTAAAAACAAAAACAAAAAAGTTTTGTTGTTGAAGCTGAAATGAATTCAAAATAATGTTAATAATTTTTAGCAAAATAATCGTACAAACATCTTTAATAGAAACATTACAACCGAAAAGAAACAAAAAGGACTTAACGATATTGTTTAGAAAGGTTTAAATGCCTCAGCCATTCTCCCCCCCCCTCTTCCCACCCCACAAACAAACTTTACAAAATATGTTGGAAAGGGTTGATAATAAAAAAAAACCCATCTTTCTAGTCCAGTATTCAAAACATTTTAACTGCCATATTAAAAATGTGTCCCTATGAAATAAATTTGGGGCCTTTCCGAGAGTGAAACTTCTTTAACTTCATTATTCTTCGATAAAAACAAACAAATTGATTTTTTTTTCTGTCAATGTGGATATCTAGACTAAATGAAATTATATTGATAGATATAATTTTATTAAAAAAAATAACTCCCAAAGGCAAAGTTTTATGAAACCCAAATCATACGGACCAATGTAGAATTGAACGATTTCTTCACTTGTCGCTTCCTTGAACGATTCCAATAAATATGAGCTAATTCCTGGAAAGTGATTTGTATGCCCCTGGTGTGGCGATGCAGCCGATATCAGTATACACGTTGTTTGACTTGCTGATTACAGGATGTCAAACTGGGATTTAACGCTAAAACAGCTCTTCAAATATTTCAGTTTTTTCAGAACGTGAGAAAAACTACGTGAATCTTGGCTGCTAACGTAAACATAATCTTCAAGTATGTATTATTTGTTTGTGTCTGATATTAATTACTGCAATAAAATTAATAATTTTCTTGGTTAAGTTTTCTGAATATCAAATACATTGACTGGGAAATAAACCTGCGAGATATTTTATTTCATTTGAAATATTAATGAAACGAAAGAATTGTTTTAAAAATTGTAGAGATATAATTTTTTCATCAACACACATGATTATTATAATCTCTTACACTGGAAGATTAAGTTAAGTTCTCCAAACTTAAAGCCTGTTCATATAAAATAGTTCTTAAAATAATTTACTAGCATTCTATGAACGTGTGTATAAGGTCTGTACAAACATACTTACAAACTTGTTTGTATGTCATACGAGGTTCGAAGCAGTATGGGGGGGGGGCGATACCATTAAATCTCTATTGTCAAATCACGTTTACATTTTTTTAAAGTTTAAATTTTTGCTGAAAAAAATCTCTCCCCTCTTTTTGATAACGGAAGTAAATATTTAGTTTTCTGGGAGTAAATTTTCCCCCTTTTAAAACAAATAAATTGATTTAAAAGGCTAAGTGCAAATGATTAATGTATTTCAAACTTTGACTCAGTCGTCTGAAATCTATAAAAGGTCTAGTCATTGTATAATAATAACTTTTCCAGAACATTTTAAAGGTAACGACAACAGTCACTAATTAGGCATACATTTGAGCAGAAGAATGGAGCAGATTTATTGTTTTGTTTCTGTTTCATTTGGATGTTGCACGAACACTTAACAGATTCTTGTCTAGCTCCTGTAAATCTTGTGGTAAAGCTGCCTTTGCAAAGAGACTTTTTTTAGAAGTCGAACACACTATCTTGAAATTGCTTTGACGAAGAGCAGAAGATACTTCAGGTGGTTCAGTCATTTTAGCTAGTCTGGTAGGAAAGATTGGAGTACTGTGGAATAACGGTAAAGGTGGTTAATTGAGTCAACTGTAGACCGACGTCCCAAGCGTGCTATTTTTAGTGCTTCCGTGCCTCGAGCATGTTACCAACACATGGTCCTGCATGTTCTACACCCTCATAACCATAGTTGTGGCTAGTTTTCACTTGCAAAAACTTAAGTTGTTTGCTGATGTGCTAAACGACTAAAGAGATAATTGGACTAAAGAAATACGTAACAGTCAAAACAAATATCAGATCAGTTTAAACAAAAGTATAATTGATTATCGTGGTAATTGATTTTTTAACAGCAGTTATAACGCAAAATGAGAAAGAAAAAATATGTTTGTGTAAAAATAATAAAAGATTGTAAAAAAAATCTACACATCTATTTTTACTTTAAGCGGTTAGAGAAACTTAGTCACAAAAGACATTTCAGCAGATAATGTTTTTGCTATTTTCTTTAAAATTGTAACACTCCAATTCCTTCCATGTTATCGTCGGCCTTGTTTCAGTCCATTCCGGAGATAGCATACAAGATGTCTTGACAAGGAGTGTAACTTATATTGTATTTCAGTCTCTAACGATATATATACAGTCTTCAAGCGTAAGCGTAACATAGACAGTTAAGGAAACAAAATATTTACGGATATCAGCCATGATTAAAACAAGATCCGTTAGCTTAAGGCCGGGCGAGGTTGGCGTAATTATTGAGACTATTCTTGTGTCTTTTATCAAACAATACATCAAATGGTTTAATCTATTTATTTCACAAGAGGGAAAAGATTTTAAAATGGGAGTCTTTTATTTTAAAAAAAAATTTGTTGGCATTTCCAAAATTATTGATAACATTTCTTAAACTCAAGCTAGACTTTATTCCCTTTGTAACGTAATGAATGTTAGCAACTTAAAGAATCGCTCCATTCTTGAATCCAGAAACCCACCCAATCTGACAATCAGATCATAATATAACTCTTTAATATTTTTTTTACTATATTAGTCAATGAATTTAATTCGTTTTGAAGAAATACCGGATCATGGTATTGTAATATTCTAGCATTTTAAATTTGTCATCCAGCTAAGGTTATCTTTAACACTCTAGGGTAGTGGTAGTGAACCTTTTTGGGGCCGCGTGCCTAAAATTCAAACCAAAAACTCACTTATTTATAGCAAAGTGCCAACACTCCAATTAAACCCAAAACGGGGGTTGGCTTCTTTAGTAACTTGTTTGATTAAGGGAGAAATATTTTAATCACGTGCCGGCTGATTAGGTTCTGCGTGCCGACTGTGGCACACGTGTCATAGGTTCGCCATCACTGCTCAAGGGCTTGAGTTACAGTGTGTACGGCTACCAAATTGTGAGTGCCCATTTTTTTTCTTCAGTAGCATGGAAGCTGCTAGCATCTTCTCCTTCCCTAGTGAAAAAAGTAGGGATTAAATATGTTAAAAAAACATTTGCACTCCGCTGGAAGGCACTCCGCTGGTAGCCACTCCGCTGGTAGGCGCTCCGCTGGTAGGCGCTCCGCTGGTAGGCGCTCCGTGGTAGGCGCTGCGCTGGTAGGCGCTCCGCTGGTAGGCACTCCGCTGGTAGGCGCTCCGCTGGTAGGCACTCCGCTGGTAGGCACTCCACTGGTAGGCACTCCGCTGGTAGGCACTCCGCTGGTAGGCACTCCGCTGGTAGGCACTCCGCTGGTAGGCACTCCGCTGGTAGGCACTCCGCTGGTAGGCATCCGCTGGTAGGCGCGTAGGCTCCGCTGGTAGGCGCTCCGCTGGTAGCCGCTCTGCTGGTAGCCGCTCCCCTTAACTTGAGATTTATTTTAAACTAAAACGACAATAGACCAGGGTTGCCATATTGGCTTTTTAAAGGCCAAATTCTTGAAATTTGGCCTTTTTTAAGAGGGTTTGGCCTCAATATTTCTTTTTGGCCTTTTTTGGCCTTTTTCGTGAAAACCTAGGTGCGTGACGTCATTTTTGTTGACATTTTTTATATAACATAAGTTTGGCCTTTTTTGGCCTTTTTTGGCATTCAGTTTGGCCTTTTACCCAAATTACAACCCTGCAATAGACGTTTCGGCTAATGCCATCATCAGTACAATAACATAAAATATGTAAAATATGATATATATATATATATATATATATATATATATATATATATATATATATACTACGCCTTATCACATTGTTGCAGTTTTTTTTTAAATAAAGAGAAATGAGGAAATGTATTGGTTTTTATCAAATGCAAAATTTTAAATTATAACATCTTTTTGTCCTGATATGCTAGTATTCATTATAATACGCATCGGACGACAATCTATAAATCCAAAATTATATTTATGTCTCATATACAAAGGATTTATAGAAAGAAAAAAAAACAACTACAGCCTGCCTGCTAAATTTCAGCTCTATTTGATCACGGGAATAGGGTTATAAAAACATGTTTAATATAATGCGCACGACAGACTAAGCATAAACATTTACAGATCGGGAATAAAAAATTTTTTAAAGTATGTTCAATATAATACGCACCACACCCCGCGACTGAAAAATATTTTAAAAAGTTGTTCAATATAATACGCACCGCGACAGTCTAGCACAAAAATTTACATGCAACATAGAGATACATAGAGATATTCTTAAAAAATCATTAATTTAATTACAGTACATTTGATCGATGTGAAATTTTTATAGATCATTTTTATCGTCGCCACGAGTCTGCCTGCAAATTTTCAGCTGGCTAGCATACCGGGAAGTGGTTTAAAATTGATCCAAAGTGTTTTCAGCAAACAATCAATCAAGCAAGCAGTCGCCACGAGTTAATATAAAGGATTTTTAAAAGCTAAGGCTTTACAGAGCTGTCGTTAAAACTATTGTTCAGTATGGATGTGAGACCTGGACACTACTGGCAACCACTGAAAGCAAGCTGCAGGCATTTGAAAACAAATGCATGAGAAAAATTATCCAGATCTCTTATCTAGATGTTCTGCAATGCGCTGCGACATGATACCCCGACGTGTGGCCGCCGAAGAGGTCGACAGCGGAAAAGTTAGCTTGACAACATAAAGGAATGGACGAGGATGACATTGAATGAATTATTGGCCGCCGCTCAAGATAGGCAAATGTGGATATCGTTATCTATTGATGTGTCCATGGGCTCCCCCCAACGACAGCAACGGTCACAGGACAGATAATGATTATTATTATTATATTATTATTATTATTTTATTTACAATGTGCACGAAACACAGGTTGCTGCTGATCTAAGAGGCTTTCTCTGTCTTATTTTTACTCTTGACTCGAATATGCAACACGTTTAGGACCTGGAAGGACAGTTTCCCCAGTGCGCTCAGTCTTGTCAATTATCTATCCGCCCGCTACTAATTTCTCCTGTTGCCTTATTGCTTGCAAAATTGTAAGCCAAATACGTTTTTATAAAATGTGTCAATGATACGCACTGGCACTTATTGACATTGCTCCTGGCCACATCAAACTTATCTTCAACCAGCATGCTAATACATGTTTATTAATTTTCGGATAAAATTACTTCTAGAATTATGTGTCCTGATCAGAGGCATCACTAATGTTGGTGTCAACCTTGTGCTGTAGCTCGTGGCTATGGCGGATTAAGGGGGGGGGGTCTGAACGGGCTAAAGCCAGGGGCCCCCGATGATTTAGGGCCCCTAAACTTAGCATATTTAAAATAAATGTGGACAAATGTATACATGAATTGCTGAAAATATGATAAATTAATAAAATATTATCTATTAAAACGATCTCTTTTCCCCACACGATAGTCTTAGCAGTCAAAAAACCTGATTTGATAGGCTCAAAAACAGAAATTATTAAAGAATTTTTTTATTTTTTTTTATTGACAACCCTTAATGAACTCTCGTGGCCTAATGTGAAGTACTAAGGCTTATGGTGCAAGCGGTAGCGGGTTCGATCCCCGGTTGGGGTGTGAATTTGTTTAAATGTGTTTTTTAATTTTATAAATTGTCTTTTACACTCAATTTTAGGATACCGGTAAAAAGTTATTTCTTCGAATTCGGTTTTTTCATGAATAATAATTGTGGATGAATATTTACAAGTTACAGTCTTATATTAGCTGCTAGCAATCATTTTATCTAAAGGTACACTGGCTGGATAAGGCCCCAGTTTGAATTGCAGCCAGGGGCCCCGTGAAGTCTTAATCCGCTCCTGGCTCATGGTGTTGGTGTCACCCTCTCACGACTTACGTCATAGACCTCCGAGGCAGCAAGTGCCAAATAACTGGAAAATACAGAATTTTACAGTTTGGTGTCACCCCTTGTGATCGTTTCACCCGGTGCAGTCCGCACCACCTGCACTCCCCTAGTGACGCCACTGGTCCTGCTTATAATAAAATACAAATATCTGCATAAATTGAAATATGATTCTTAAAAGAGCCTAAATTCAATGATAATTAAGACCTATCATTTCTTAAAATAATACCAAAAAAAAATAAATAAATAAAAAATAAAAATAAATAAAAATTAAAAAAAACATATGTTCTTCTTTCCCGTTTAGTTTTTCCTAACGAAACGGGAAAGAAGAAATACGCTGAGCCCCTGCTCAACACCTAAAACCACCCAATCCCGAAAGGAAGTGTTCATTCCACACCTAATATGACGACTGATGCGGGCCACTGGTGACGACACAAGGTTCACGTGACGCGAACGAGATTTAATAGTGGCCCTGTCTTACTACAAACCCATTGACAGCATTTTTTTTTAAAGAGGAGAGTTGAACTCATTGGTTTAGCGCCAACCAATCATTGTTTACTTCCTTGTCTTTAAGCCGAGATCTAGGATATATCTGATAAAAGGTGTGCGTGCGCGGGGCAACTGGGGTTCAAAGGGTGAAGGTAAGGGCGGTTGCTTTAAAAAAAAACAAGAAGGAAAGAAGGAATATTTTCTATTTATAATGTATCTTTTTATAACTCAGTGACATATGCGACCGTAAGCAGCTTATTGTAGACATGATGGGGTTAATTCTGTGCGCGATGACGTCATGGTCTAATGATAGTTACCTAACAAATTTAATGACGCAACCGAACATCTAGGCTGACACTATATTCAAGTCTTACTACAGCGTCCACAAAGACGAGGCAATCTATCTCCTAGGAGATGCTAGAGTGGGGCGCGACCACGAAGCCTGGCCCACATGACTTTGACTCTTTGGAAGAGGAAAGATAAATGAGAATGGGCAGAGGCTTCTGGAACTTTGCTGCTCATGAGGCTTGTGTGTGACCAACACTTTCTTCCAGTGCAAGGATATACACCAGGTATCTTGGAGACACCATCGATCGCGCCAATGGCACCAGCTGGACCTCATCATCAGCGGGCGTGCAAAACTAGCTAGCGTCCTACTCACCCGCAGCTATCACAACGCCGACTGCGACACGGATCACTCCCTTGTGGCCAGCAAGGTACGAATAATGAGGAAAAACTCGTACCACACCAAGAAAAAAAGGATGTCCCGGCATCAACACCTTCTGCATGAAAGACCCTGTGAAAACGCAGCTGTTCACTGACAAAGTGAAGGAAGGTCTCTCAAAGACGTCCCCATGTGTTACCATTGACTCCAGATGGACGCGTCTCAGAGACACAATCTATACATCAGCAATACATGCCTTTGGCAAGAAATCTCACAAAAACACGGACTGGTTTGATGAATATTGGGAGGAGATGAAACCTGTCACTGAAGCCAAAATGAAAGCTCTTATGGCCTACATGGAAAGCCCACAGCCGACAGGCTGCATGCCTTAAAAACAGCCAAGTCGCATGCCCAAAAATGTTTCACGTCAATATGCCAATACCTACTGGCTTAACCTCTGCGCCAGCATACAATCAGCTGCAGACATGGGCAATGCCAAAGCCATGCATGAAAATATAAAAAAAGCAACTGGTCCTTTGACGTCCAAAGTTGCCCCCCTAAAGTCCAAAAGTGGAGAAATTATCAAAGACCAGGCAGGACAGCTAAAACGGTGGATTGAGCATTATCTGGAACTGTATTCAACAGTTACCAATTTCTCCAGCACAGCTCTAGATGACATCGCCGATATGCCACTGATGGAAGAACTTGACGTCGTGCCCACACAGAAAGAGCTGAGAAAAGCAATTGACAGCCTAGCTTCTGGAAAAGCCCCTGGGAATGATGGCATACCACCAGAAGCTCTAAAGAGTGGCAAGACAGCTTTACTCCAACCATTGCACGAGCTTCTGTCCCTCTGTTGGAACAGGGCTACATCCCCCAAGACCTAAAGGATGCAAATATAGTGACACTGTATAAAAACATGGGCGATAGAAGTGACTACAATAACTATCGCGGCATCTCACTCCTTACTATTGTATGAAAAGGCCTTCGCCCGTGTCATACTAACAAGTTTACAGAGTCTAGCATCCAGTGTCTATCCAGAATCTCAGTGCGGTTTCCGGGTTGGTCGGTCTACCATAGACATGGTGTACTCCATACGGAGCTCCAGAAAAAATGCAGAGAGCACCAGATGTCACTATACACTGCCTTTGTGGACCTTATGAAAGCCTTTGATTTCGTCAGTCACAACGGGTTATTCCAAATCCTGGTAAAAATCGGCTGTCACCCACACCTACTCGCCATCATCAGACAGTTCCATGAAAATATGCAGGGCACAGTGCAGTTCGATGGAACTACGTCAGAAGCCTTTCCAGTCAGCAGCGGAGTTAAACAAGGTTGTGTACTTGCATCAACACTGTTTGCAATATTCTTCTCTGTCATGCCTCGATATGCATTCAAAGATAGCAGTGATGGAATCTGTTTACACCCCAGAGCTGATGGAGAATTTTACAACACTACCCGCCTCTGAGCCAAGACCAAAACGACAGATGTGCTAATTCGTGAGCTACTCTTTGTGGATGATGCGGCATTAACAGCACACACAGAAACTGGTTTGCAACAACTCGTGTCAAGCTTCTCCAATGCTTGCAAAGAATTTGGTCTGCAAATCAGCTTGAAAAAGACAAACATCATGGCCCAAGACACACAACCTCCTCCTACCATCAATATCGACAATGACAACTAGAAGACTGTGGACAGCTTCACATACTTGGGTTCCAAGGTCTCCAATACACTGTCCATATAAGAGAAAATAAACAGTAGAATTGGCAAGGCAGCAGCCGTAATGGCTAAATTAAATAAACGGGTCTGGAAAAACACCAAGTTAAGGCGAGACGGAAGGATGCCTATAATACTACAACGGAATTATTTCTAGAATCTTTACCACACGCTTTACCCCGGAAACGCAGGACAAGCCACTGAAGCCTAAGTTTACGAAACCATATCACCTGCCTTGCATTTCTCTAGTAGATACTGGACTGCGAATACTAAATATGTGACATTCGTCAAAAGGCCCTGAGTCACTAAGACTCTTATAGAACCCCTCAGTGAATTCCCCGGCAACTTTCTCTACTCCCCCGAGGAGAGCTAGCCGACGGGTACACCCCCGAGACGACCCCCTAGGAGAGAGGGTCGTCTGGGCTGATTTCAGCCGCACAAGTCGACCTAGTCTGCCTCTCAAGGGAGTTTCCACCCCAAAGGGTGGATGTGGATATTTTTCCTACTTCGACCCGCCATAGCTGCGGTGCCACCACGGCACAGAATACGGGTCTATATAACCAGGGACTGTCGCAAGATAGGGGGACTGCGAATACCGCAGACTCTAATCTTATAAATTAGTTATACCCCTAGACCTTAAAGTTAACATCCATATCTCAGGTTTTACCCATATAACTCATTTACCCTTGTATCAATATTCCCTCTCAGCTTGGTTAGTCCGTCTGCCAAATAAAAATAATAAAATAAATAACGGTTTGCAAAGTTGCAAAGCATCCATTTTTCTGTGCAAAATTGTACATCCCCCAAAACTCAGATAATATCCTTACTATCAATATTTGCTGCGCGGTAATTCTAAACTGCAGCGTGGCGACGGTCAGAAATTCGCCTATCTTTACAAATAACCCAGAGCCTTTAACCCTAAAAATCAGCCCCTTCCCCAATTACTTAGCAATCGGAAAAACTAACTCCTACGGGATCTCAAATTTATAACCCTTAAATCTTTTTTTGGTCACTATAATTTAGCATTTATCAGCTTGACCCTGGCCTTAACTCCATCATCTCTTCTTTCCTATTCAAGATTTAATGCATTTCCTCATTTTTAAAATCACAAGCCATAACTCACATCCTTGTAAAATCGTAAAATCTGGCTTTTCCCCAATTTTGATCCCCGGATTTAAATATTAAAACCATTTCTACAAGTAGACCTTTCCTTCCTGCATCACATCCTTTTCAACCATTTCCTTTTGAATTCATCCCTTTCTTCTAGCATTTATCCCTCTAATTTTGAATACACCCATTTCCTCTTGCATTTATTTCTGTTCTCCTGCATTACCACTTCTCGCCAACTCTACAAATAAATTCCAGCTTTTCACATTTAAATAGGTTCTTAATTCGCAAATTAATTATACATAGTAACCTTAGTTAAATAAGAAAACGTTACTTAATTTTCATTGCTTAAACGAATATGGCCTTAACATATTATATTTGGGGCACATGATAAACTACATCATTTCATTTTTCTTTTAAAAATTATATTAATTATTTTTTTTAAAGAAGCCTTTGAAAATATCTAAAGTTGTTTAATGTTCGTTGCGTAATTACTTTTTCTCTGTATTTATATTAATATTACATATTACTAGAGGTTGTAGGGCGCCTACGGCGCCCACTTTTTTTCAAAATCCCAAGTAACATATTCTTGTTTGATAAATACGAAATATTAAGCTTCCTGAAATGTACACAAAGTATGTTTTAGTTTTAAAGCTTCAAATCCTCTTTTTACATCGTTCCCATCGTTCCCTTTTACAAAATTAAAATTAAGTTTAAACAATGACGTCATATAATATTTTTTTTAAAAATATTTATCAAACCAGGATAAGTTACTTGGGCTTTTGAAAAAAGTTAGCGCCGTAGGCGCCCTACAACCCCTAGTTTAAAATATGCATAATACAAAAGTTTATTGTTTAATATTTATTTTCTTAAATTAATTAGTTGCTTATAACTTTTCCAAGTTGCATTTAATTTTTTTATAAATTCACTTAAGTTTAATATTTTATTAAAATTATGACTTTAAAAGTAGTAATAAATAAACATTTATACCCTGTTATAAAAGCTGTATTAGATCATATTTATCACCATTATTTTCATCATCAAAGTTGTTTGGATCCTCGTTTGCCTCAATATAACTTTCAGGCGAATCTACGGGTTACAACGGCTGCTACAAAAAAAGAAGTGTGCTGTTTGCTGTCGTATTGTTTCTTTGTCGTTATAAACATGAAGTTTAGAATAATAATAATAATAATAATAATAATATAAAAAGATGGATAGATAGTAGAGTAATGTTGGTAAATATTCTATTCTAATTCTTTTAAATTTGAAAAATCTGAATTTGTTAGTCTCTCTGGCAGCCCATTCCATGTATTGGATGATGTCTTGAATGGAAATGAAACAAATTATTGAATTTTAAAATACCCCCCCCCCTTGATATTTTCCATACAATATTTTTGACTCTGTTTTATCAAACCATTAAAAAAATTGCTTGACTTATGTTTGTAAAGAAAAAATTTTAAGAGGAATATGCACTTGAGATAGAAAAGATGCTTTTCTAAGAGGAATCAACTATGATTGACACAAATATGGGCGTATTCCGTAGATTTTCATTATTGTGCTTGACCAATAACCGATCTCTATATTGTCAATGAAATTACAAATTTGCTTCTTATTTTTATATATATTGCAATGTTTTCTTTATTGATAACATATTATATATAATATTTATTTTGGGTCACATTTCTGTATATCTGGAATAGGTATAGACCAACCAACGATTTCTGAGTTTAGCACTTACAAGTTTAGAATGTAAAGCGATTATTTCTGTATATCTGGAATAGGTGAAGACCCACCAACGACTAATGAGTTTAGCCATTTCAAGTTTAGAATGTATAGCGATTATTCATTTAATCTCATAAACTTGTGTTTACCGTGATTCATTGCACAATGTGTTATCCAAGATGTTTACAGAAGGAACTCACAGGAAATTGTGAGTCGTAAATCAAACATGAAAAATGCATTAATGTTGCTTTTTTTTCCATCTAGCGTTTTCTCACTTACTCAGAAATTGTTTAGCTAGGAGCTGTTATGATTGTTCACAAATAAAAAGTACGTAGACCCAGTGAGACGTTTTAAATATCATTTGAACAAGGGGCGCAAGTTAATTTTCATAGTTTTATAAAATTCGTATTTTAATTGCGATAATCTATTTTTAGAATTTCTTAATATTCTGTTTGACCAAGTTCAAAAAATGATATGATGAAATATTCGAGCATCCCGCACGAGCTCTCTAAACACATTTTTGGTAAGCCTAATATTTTAATTGATTCAACTGAATAAGAAAAAAATCTTTAAAAAAAATATTTTATATTGAAAATTTTGTATGTATATTATGCTGTAAATTTATATTTTTTCAAACTTTTTGTCTAAAATTAGTAACATTATGTATGAGTTGAATCGTTTTTTTTTAATGTTTGAAATGACAAAGACTATTTGAACCGTTATAGTGCGAAAGATTTAAAGAGATTACTAAGAATAAGAGTCAGTGGCATAAAATAGAGGCTCTTATTAGTGTAACTGTAGTAGTCTTTTCTTTTGTCTTATATTAAAATGTCCAGACATATATTTGTAAAACAAAAACAAGGAGTGTTTTCAACCAGTTTCCTTTGAAACTGTCCACCGGTTTTAAGAGACTCACCGTGAAAGCAGTAGCAGTTGTAGATTCATAGTTATTAAATAAACAATAAGACAATATTAATACACTTTTAAACCTTTTTTATGATTATAAATCCATACAGTGATATCATAGGCAAATCAATATAACATGACATACATCAATAAAAGTAACACAATAAATAACTATGCCAATTTTGTTTTTCTTAATTTTTGTTTATATTATTTTTTTTTGGGTATGTTTCTAAACAGAAATGAACGTTTCTTTCTGAGAAGGGATTTTTAAAAATTAAGTTTAGGAAATGTTTGAGACAGGATCTGTGAATTTTAAAATACATATTAAAGAAATTCGCCAAACAAAACAAAATTTATTTGAAATAATATTAGCACTGGTAGGGGATTGAAAAAACTAAAGAACAAAACAGAAACAACAGAAACATAACAGCGGTAATATAAAAACAGTTTCTATTAAAGACACGACGTATCAAGAATCTTCCTTTATTTCCATCTCTCTTCAAGTGCTCTAAATCCTAAATCAATCAACAAAACAAAACTAAAGTACACGATTTTTTTACACCCCCTTCTCTATATGTGCCTTGAATCTAGGCCCCTCCACCACTGCTTTTACCTTTAATTGCAGTAAGTGTTAATCGCAAGGGGAAAGAAACCGAAACACAAAATCACTGATCTCCTCATCTTAACATCTGACCTGGACTGTCAGGTGAGTCACACTGTGAGCTGTCTCAAACGCTTTGGGATGAAAGGAAGTCCACGTCAATTGTGGCTCGGTTATATCATGTCAACAGGCACACGATAATCTGTTGTAGGAAGAGGCGCACAGAGGACAAATAACGCCTACGTCTGGAACTAAATAAAAGCTCTCAGAAAAATCCTTTAAAGAAATATAACCGATTGTATTGAGAATTCTAATTTTTTTTATTTTTTTTTGGGGGGGGGACTAATTGTAAGAAGAAAACTTTCTGTATTATACTCGAGAAATGATTGAAATTTGAGATTGCAACAATTGATTAAGAGTTGTTAAAAGGGCACAAACTTCGGTTTGAGCACCAAGTATTCGCAACAGATCTGTCGGCTTACGTCTTCGTGGAGCGATTGCCCCTCAAGAAGACAAAACGCATCTTGCAGAGTTCGAAAACGTGACAATACCCAACTACTATATCCATTTTCTCGATAAAAGATCACGCATTCGTAAATATGCCTGCTCAAAAGTTTCAAAATATTGTTACATTTTTTGGACATAGAATTTTAACTGAACGGTGATTTGCAAACATTTTTAATGTTAAAGCTGTAAATCCCACATCAGGAAGACTATCGGTTCCTTTTTGTTATAGATTTCTTTTGTATGTGAAAATCTGAAATATGCATGCATCAGCGAATCCTGATAGTTTCTTTTATCCGCTATTCATCGACCCAATAAATAATGTAGGAAAGACATACGACTAGTTCCGTTCCATTCTTAAATTATTCATCTTTTCTGTCTCTCTGTCATATTTTTTTAAGAAAGTCAAACCGGATTTGTAAAGTATTACAATTTACTGTTCCACCGCTTATAAATATGCTTGACGGTGTTAGTGTTACGTGACATGCATCCGGGTGTGATCAAATAAACACGTCGAGTTTTTGCTACGACAGCAAAAATAAAAATAACAAAAAATAAATGACAATAGTAAAATTTCACGTGACAGATACTTCGTGAAAATGCCAATGCTTTTTGGAGATTTCACATTCAATGAAATTTGGTTCTCCTTTGAATCTAGGGCCAATATTTGGGGCTGAAGAAACCATTCTTGGTACTTGCGCAATCTTTTGGAAGATAGTAAATTTAGCATGCGTCGTGCTCATGTTGACAGGTTTCGGCCTTGAACTTCTAACCCAGTCTGAGCAAAGAGAAAGTATGGGGGAGGGGGGTATCACTTCAAATCAGTAAGCGAAACTCTTGTTGTATATAAATAAACTGATGCGGGGGTGGTAAGACTGTTAAAATTGGGTCAGTTTCTCGCGGCATCTATAAAATGAGCAGCGCGATGCGTACACGAGCACCAGCTCTCGGCAAGTCGAGAGTCTCGGCCATGGTGTCCTCGCGACGGGACACTTGTGTGTGACATGCTTGACATGAGGCAACAAGTGCGTGACATTGCGTGACATAGGCAACAAGTGTGTTAGGGGACTATCCGAGGACTTGACGAGTGCACTGTGTCCGGCTAATTCAACGTGAGTACAAAGATCAATGTCTAAAAATATGGCTGTCAGGTGTATAGCTCATTTTGTCGGAGCGTCCAATGAAGGAATAAGCCCAGAGATGGGCAATGAATGTATCCTTATTCATCAATGATTCAATTTTAACATCAGAATACCATTAAGACGAGACACCATGTGTTCAAAAAGTCATTTCTATTTTATCCCTCTGCGTTTGTTCATCAGAAAAACTTTTGTCCATCAGATTTATTTGGCATTTACCAAGAAAACTTGCTATTTAGTTATTGTGCGATAGATTTTTTTAGCCATTTAAAAAAAAATATGTCTAAATTTTAATAGATACTTTAATGTGATAAGGCTTAGAAAGTTTTTTCAAATTTTTTTATTTCAAAGGATATTTAATTAAATGCCATGAAATATACATTAACATTAAATTGGCATGGTCAGGTGTAATATATATACAAACAAAAATATTCTCTAGACTGCCGAAAAGAAAAAAAAATTGAACAGTTTCAGCCGTGCAGAACTTAATGACAAAACTGTCATAAACAACGTTGCCACACATCAGATTCATGTTGACACCAATGTGACGAGTTGAAACCATACTGGTATCTCATGATTTTAGATTCACCTCCCTCAGATAAAATATTTTTATTGAAGGAAAGAAGCAAAAATCTTGTCAAGGTTTGTTTATTTATTTTGAGCGTCGCCATTACTTTAATCCTTCCATTTCAATACTTGCGTCAGTTGTACGCTTCTTCAATTTCCATTTGTAAACAGCTTGCACCTGGCAGACCAAAGGCGGTGTGATCTCATAATATATTCCAGGCTTACAAAACTTCAGTGCACCGCCCGACACAGACTAACAAATCTACTGCTGAGCCTCATTGTGACAAGCATTCACATAAGGCATTACGGCCAGCACTTCCATGTGACAGGTATAACGGCCAGCCCCCCACCCTCACCTCCAGGGACACCTGTTCTCCCTCCCGCCCCACCTCTCCGCCTGCATCATCACATAAACCTGGCACCACGCCTCGATATTGACACTTAAAAGTTGGATAACGGCTTACGAGTGGCTGCTTATATCTTCTTGATACGCCGTCGATTGTATCATGATAGGTGTACCCAGCGATGAACAGATGGCGCCATAAACTTTGCACCAGGTACAGTGCAACTATTTCCATCACCAGAGATTCTAGTGTCAGCGAGAGTGGCTCATACCTGCAAGTACATGCCGACCGCCTACAGTGCAGTGCGCTACAACACAGGGTGTTTTTGACGGATTCACTATCATTGGTGCGTCGTTAATTATGAATCTCAGTGTTAAACGTGAGACAGGTGGACAAGAGATTGCAATGTGCTCATGCAATGTTCTAATGTGTGTTTCTAGGTTTTTAACAGAGTTTTTGATGTGCCATTATTTAAAATTCCAGGAAAATCCAATATGGTGGACTCTTAATTACGACATAGTTTAGAAGTTAAGCCAAGTGACTTAGATTTAAAGTTGTGACATATTTTTTAAAATTAACCTTAAACTAAATATGTAATTCTGCTTAGACTGCAATAGCTAAGTTATCGGTTTGCCGAATTATAAAAATAAATTCCAACTTTAGAGATAGATAAGTATCTATGTGCGACTTTCGGGGAATTTTCTTATCAGGCAAGTGAAAAGAAATCTGACAATTTTAAAAAGTGATTTGTATACAACGTTATAATCTCACGGCTTTAATGAGCAAATAATAAAGAACGGCCAAGGGAGATAATCATTTTGAAAAAAAAACGTAAACAAACCGAGACATAATATGCGTTTTTCTTGACGTCGTGATCAACAAAGTCACGTGCCAGAGTATCTAAAAATAGAGTGACCTCGCTATCAACATGGAAACGTTTGTTTACATGGCTTCAGCCGGAGGGAAAGAAAATGGACATGTCGCCAGCGATGAGTATAAGGAGATTTCAGGAGACAGCTCGCGCCTTCTCCCACCCCTCACGGAGAGGGACTGTCCCTGCTCACACAGAAACATTCGAGCACGTTCGATCCTTTGCCTTCCCATGTGCGTCTCTTTAGCGTGTTGTGTCGTCGCGGTCACTGTGTGCATCGTCATCGTTTTGCTAACGCACTCCTCCCTCAGAGAATGGGAGGAGAGAATGACCTCGAGGATAGAGGATAAAATCCTGTCGATTGTCAAGGAGGAGTGCGACTTTGACGTGACGGAGTTGCAAAAGGTATTTGGTATATTAGCTTTAGAAAATATGGTAATTGCAAAGAGGGCGTTTCGGTCTATAAATGGGCGTCTTCTGCACGCTATATGTGTTGCCCTTATATACTGAACCTAAATCCCTTAATCGTAACCCATAAATCAATTAATCTACTTAAAACAATGTGACCTATTTTTTTAAACTTATCGATAAGGGAAATAACTCTGCCATAATAGCAACGTAAACATCATTCAAAACGTTCACTTTACTTTAGCCAGAAACAAATAATAATAATCAATAAGTTTCCTTAATTCATTTGATTGAAAGTTGGTACAAAACTTTTAAATTTCTCCGTCGCTGCCCTATGTCCCTCACTACACTATTCAGTTGCAATAAAGTTAAATAATGTACATCTGAACACTCAGCAGCATGAGCATAGTTTATTAGGACAAGTGATTGCTATTTAAATTCACTCTTTGTGCCATACGTAAAATTATATTGACTCCAATAATCACGAATGCTCAAGGACATCATTATTTGAAAAAAAACAATATATTACTACTAGAGACTAGAGCTGTCTGACTTATTCACTTGCGGCAAGAACTCAAACAGTGCACACATATTAACACACAAATCACAGTAAAAAAATAAATGACTACAAACTCTCTTAGGGAGAATTATTATTTAACTGGTTGGCATTTAACTTGGGTTCCCGCTTTGAGTTAGTGATTAATTCTTTAAACAGTCAGTAGAAGAAAAGAATGTTACAAGCCTTCCATCCAAACTTTAAGGAAAAAATCGTTCTCTCTCTCTCTCTCTCTCTTTTTCCCCCTCTCTCTCTCTTTCCCTCTCTTCAATCTGATATTATATATATCTGTGGTGGAAAGAATTTCCTTTTGCAAATGCTGAATTGTTATATATATAAGATCAAAATATGTTGTATTGTCAACCTTCACAACTATAAAATACCTACGGGAGACTATCAATAAAATTTAATTCTTATCAATGTTTGTATATGCTCTCCCCTGGCATTTGTAATACAGTGCACATTTTAGAGATCTGAACAAATAGTGATTGTTATAAAACATTAAGTTTCAACTGTAACGATGTCATAGGTCATAGACCATATCGTCCTCAGAAAAAGTATGTTTAAAATACAAGGTATGAAACAGTATAAATGGAATCAGCTTGTTTTACGAGAATGTTTCAGGAGAAAATGTTTATCTATGACCCACTTAGGCTTCACATTATTTTATGTTTAAAAGTTGGAGTTTTGACTTGACTTGACTTATCTATACAGACGCTCCTTCTATGCAGAAGATAGTTGCGTCCACAGACCATGAGAGATGATCTGTTTGGCAAGTGATGCAGCGTTCACAGGCCACGGCTTTGTGGGTTCCACGCATTACCCAGCCGCCTAACTACATGTAGTGTTAGGTACCCATTCGGAGCGGGGTGACTCAGGGACGCCCTAGGCCCCGGGAACAAACCCTTACCTTCACACGGATTCGAACCCGTGACCACCGCGTTTTGGTTGAAACCTTGGTCTGCCAACTCCCTCACCTCTGTAGCGAGCATTAACTAAAAGACATGTGTATAAGATCATCACATCTCGGGGAGATTTTCCGAGACACCTAGAAATAAATCCAAGTTCTTTACAATTTTGCATAGTGGAATTTGGAGGGTAGAGAAAAAAACAAAACAAATGATATTTCTCACCTGAAACGAACTTTAACAAACTCTCGATCTTAAATTAAGCATAAAGAAAACTGATATGCGTAAATATCACTTTGATGACTTCGTAAAAGTAAATCAATGACAGAGTTTGGTACATGTTACTTGTGATACATGTTGCATGTGACGCATTGACAGTGTTATATGTTACTTGTGGTACGTGTTAAATGTGCAGCATATTATAACTGGAGCATGCTAGAGGTGTTTCTTGTTGCATGTGGTGCGTGTTAAAGATGGTACATAATAATAATAATAATAATAATAATAATAATAATAATATAATAATAATAATAATAATAATAATAATAATAATAATAGTAATAATAATAATAATAATAATAAATTGATATTTTTATAGCGCTGAATCCCAGCAAGGAGCCGGGCTTACAGCGCTTTACATGGAGATAATAACATACATATAATAATTAAATAAACATTCTTATAATAATAACCACATAAATGACAGTACGTTACACATGAGCTACGTTAATCATTAAAAATAAATGTTGTGTCTTTAATTTTTAAAATAAATTTTGAAAAGATGCGTCTTAAGTGCAGTGTTGAAGGACTTGGTAGATCAAATACTCCGGATGTGTAATGATAGAGAATTCCATTGTTTGGCTGCACAAAAAGAGAATGACCTTTCGCCAAAAGTTTTAGTGCGTGTCTTAGGCACACAGAGAATGCGCGTGTCTGCAGAAGAGCGTAGCTGACGACTTGGTGAGTAGACCGACAGAAGCTCAGTAAGATAGGATGGTCATGTGTCAGAAAAGAAGTTGTGACAGAGAACGGCCAGTTTGTAATCAATCCGGGCTTGTATAGGTAGCCAATGAAGTGAGTAAAGTAGCGGTGTAACATGGTCATGTTTTTTTACCTTTAGAACTATTCTGGCAGCTGAATTTTGAACTTTCTGTAGTTTTTCAATGCATTGTTTTGGCGCACCTGACAGAAGAGAATTGCAGTAATCCATACGAGCTAGTACAAGAGCACAGACTAGAGTTTTTGTTGCACTAACTGCTAAGTAATGACGGATTGAGCTGATCTGTCGAATGGCAGTGTAGCCAGAGCAACAGATGTGATTGATGAAGTTGTTGGTAGACATATTGTCAGAAATAATGTAGCCAAGATTCCTAGTCGAATGTTTTAAACAGTACATCAGAACTAGCCACCTGAATAGAATTCGGAAGAGACAAAGTACTGCGTGATTTATTGTTGCAGAATAGGAGTGCTTCTGTCTTGTCATCATTCAGTTTGAGATTGGTACAGGTGGTACATGTTACAGGTAGTACATGTTAAAGGTTGTACATGTTACAAGTGGTACATGTTACAGGTGGCACATGTTACATTTGGTACATGTTACAGGTTGTATATGTTACAGGTGATACATGTTACAGGTGGTATATGTTACAGGTGGTACATGTTACAGGTGGTAATGGTTACAAGTGGTACATGTTACTGGTGGTACATGTTACAGGTGGTACATGTTACAGGTGGTACATGTTACAGGTGGTACATGTTACAGGTGGTATATGTTACAGGTGGTGCATGTTACAGGTGGTACATGTTACAGGTGGTAATGGTTACAGGTGGTACATGTTACTGATGGTACATGTTACAGGTGGTACATGTTACAGGTGGTACATGTTACTGTGGTACATGTTACTGGTGGTACATGTTACAAGTGGTGAATGTTACTGGTGGTACATGTTACAGGTGGTGCATGTTCCAGGTGGTACATGTTACTGGTGGTACATGTTACAGGTGTTACATGCTACTGGTGGTACATGTTACAGATGATACATGTTACATGTGGTACATGTTACAGGTGGTACATGTTACAGGTGGTACATGTTACAGGTGGTACATGTTACAGGTGGTACATCTCAAATGAGTATATTTATTACAGCCGCTTTCCCCTCCAAATGTAAGCTTATTTTTAAGTAAGAAACACAATCTAGGAAAGCACTTTATTATATCTCCATATCCAAAATTCCCTATTTTTACTTTTTACTTGATAACTTACAGAGCATTTAAGTGCATGTTTACATAACCATCATTTAACTAAAAATTCCTTTAAAAAGAATAAAAGAATATGTATACAGAAATATACATATTTTCACACACAAATTTCATCAAAAGAAAAGATAAAATTTGTAGCGAAGAGAAGATCTCTTTACACAGCTAAAAGGTAGTTGGTTATCTTTTATTTATTTGAATAATTAATTATTCATATAATTAGCCTCTTAGCTATGTTGTAGTTTTTTTTTAATCTTTCTTTGTTAAAATCCTAATTTAATTTGCATGTACGGGATATTTTATTTAGAAATTTACATTTTATTCTGTCAACTGTTAATCGATCTCAAGTAATAAATATGCCCGAACGTACAAAAAATAGATATATCACACTAGATACGCCCCGTGGCGTAGAATACGCCGCAGACATGGTCATGGATAGTGAAAAGAAAAGGGAACAGAATGGACACAAACTACAGCACGAATAAATCAAAACAACGCGAGTGAACGTCGGTGGGGGAAGCACCGACGTATTTTTGGTCTCAATACATTCGCACTGCGGTTTTATACCCGCCCACCACCCTTCACCACCCTAGCTTGCCAACAATAAACTGTGATTTCCCAACTCTAGCGAGGGTCAGCCATGTTTGCAAAATAAAGAGGAAAAGAACGGGCACAAACACACATTTTTAAAAATTAAATTAATTAACCCCGTAAAAACAAAAGTTTTTTTTACTAAAAATCCCTTATATGTGAGACATAACTAAAAGTATTGGTTTTGTTCAAACGCGACAAACATTTACAGACTGACACCGAGTGATATCCCTTGGCTTTAAAACCGGGTGAAGGGACGGGAGGCCGATGTGGACATTGACGGGTGGCGTCAAAGCGTCAACTCAACTGGCACGTGAAAGAAAAACAATAACAAACGGTGAATTTGAATTATATATGTTATATAGAGATAAACTAAAAATCCATTAATTTAATTACGGTACGTTCGATTGATCTGAAATTTTTATACGATGCATTGTTAGGTGACACGAGTCTATGTGCCAAATTTCAGCTCGATGGCATCACGAGAAGTGGGTGATTTTTTACTTTTGTTTTTCCGCCTGCCCGCGAAAGACAGATATCAGGACAGAGATCACGACAGAGACAGATGACGACAATATTTTGAAGTTAATATAAGGGATTTAAAAATAATGTTTTCGCTGGGGCTTGATTGAACCCAGGACCTTCCGCGTGTAAGGCGGGCGTGATAACCCACTACCCTACGATTCACATGTTATTCTGTGAAGGAACAACGCAATTGAACGCAAGAAGCATTGTTGCCATCCCCCTCCCCGACACTGTGATTTGTCAACCTCAGCGAGGGTCATTTCTCATGCTTTCTTGCACATATTCGTTTTGGTGAATTATATAAATAGATATTTATTGAAAAGGCTTATTTTTTTTTAAAAAAATTTAAAATTAAGCTATAGGGTGCTTTAATTTCGACTATTGTGATGTGTACTAGGACTAAAGAAATGCATTGTATAGCGACAAATGAACAATCTTTCTTTCGTGCCCCCCTCACCCTTGTTTAAATTTGAATTTATTGACCAACTGCTTTAATCAAACTAAAAACTCTCTCAATCAAGTGGTTTGTTTTGACGAGAAATAAAACAAACCCGTAAAAACAAAGTTTTTGACTATAAATCCCTTATATATGAGACATAACTAACAGTATTGATTATTTCCAAACATTTACAGACTGAATCTGTCTTAACTCAACTTTGCATCATAACCCTAGTGGGGGGGGAGGGGGGGGGTGGGGGGGGAGAGGGGAAAAGTCTGGTCACCGATTCGCTTGACCGAGCTCAGAGTGACACGTAAAATGTAAACAAAAGCGCCCGTCGCTTCGTTGGGTCGCCTCAATGCGTCAGCTCAAAATTTCACGTGGGAAAAAAATAATAACGAACAGTGAATTTAAATTACATACCTCATATAAGGATAAACTAAAAATGCATTAATTTAATTACGGTACGTTCGATCGATCTGAAATTTTGATACGATGCATTGTTAGGTTAGACGGGTCCGTGTGCCAAATTTAAGTTCGATCGGATCATGGGAAGTGGGTCATTTTTGACTTCTGTTTTTCCGCCCGCCCAAGACAGACAGAGAGAGAGAGAGAGAGAGAGAGAGAGAGACGCCGGTGAAGTTAATATAAGGGATTTAATAAACAAACCCGTAAAAACAAAGTTTTTGACTATAAATCCCATTATATATGAGACATAACTAACAGTATTGATTATTTTCAAACATTTACAGACTGACACCGAGTGATGTCCCTTGTCTTTAATAGATGGGGGTGGGATGTGAGGGGGTGTCGGCACGACGGTCGGCGTCAACACGACTGTCGGCGTCAACTCAAACTCACGTGGAAGTGGAAGAAAAAAACAATAACAAACAGTGAATTTGAATTACATACCTCATATAAGGATAAACTAAAAATGCATTAATTTAATTACGGTACGATCGATCGATCTGAAATTTTGATACGATGCATTGTTAGGTGAGTCGGGTCCGTGTGCCAAATTTCAGCTCGATCGGATCACTGCAAGTGGGTCATTTTCGACTTTTCTTTTTCCGCCCGCCCAGCCCAAGACAGAGATGATGAGATGACGACAGAGACGGCCGCGAAGTTAATATTAGGGATTTAAAAATGACATGCCTGTGTATGCTCAATTCAAATGAAATTTTTTAGCAATGAAAATTGATAATAGAAACCTTGAAATGAAATTCCCTTCAACAAACAAAATGTTTTAAATCTCAGGACGGTCAATACTCAATCCAAATGTACAAGGTAACTGTAATTTCATATCATTTTAAGACGCCCTTTTTAAAATAGTTCTGGCGATTTTATATATATTTCCTCTTTATATTTGTAACTTTAAAAAAAAACCAACACTTTCTGCCAGGTTTTAAGTGCTAAACGAGAGACAACTGTTATCAGAAGTCGACGGGAAGGCAACCCGAATAAAGTGAGCCAAAAAAGTAAGCGGAATCCATGTTGTCCATTTTTCCATGTCCTTAACCGTGCAATGAAACATAATCCACGGATTTAATCTAGAATTTCCTATGAATAAAATACAAAATTTGTGTTATCTCTGTGAAAAAATCACGTCATTTGAAACTTGAGCTTATCAAAGAAAACAAAAACATGTTAAAAAAAACTTATTTTTTTCCGCATTACATGTAATTACATTTACATTTATCCCGGTTTCCCCTCCAACACCTGCGCATTCTTTAATTATTTGCAAATTTTGAAGATCAAAGTGTAGTGTTTCATCTTAAAATGTCAAAAGTGTAACTATGTTATGATACATTTGTGTTCCCAACTTGCGACTTTTGGGCAAGTTATAGGAAAACATTTTTTTTTAAAGTTAAAAATATATTTATGAAATATTTACTCTTCCGTTAATAAAATTTAAATTTAAACACTGTTTGATTTTAATTATTACTTAAAGTTGCATCTAGAGAATAAATTAATATATTCGACTCTTTCAGAACCACCTCCAAAAGTGCCAAACGATAAAGTTGTTAATGTAAGTATAGTATAATGTCTTTTTAATATTTATTTGTTTAAATTTACTAATTGTTCGAAAAAGAGCTCACATGTTTTTATTTAACCCAATAAACACACACACACACACAAATATCATAAGTCTCACGGTCTTAACCAGTGATTCTCAATTCAGGTAATTAGTGATAGCCAACTTGGGCCTACTTCACTTAGAGAGAAAGATAAAGAAGGGTAATTAATCCCTAAGCTAGGAAAGGTTTTACTTCGTTTTTAATGAAGGAGAGGGTGGAATTTATATTCCAGAGTTTATAGTTTAATCGAAGTTTACTACATTTTACGCTTATTGGGTCAAATACACCCATAAAACTATACCAGTCTCTAGGCAACATGACAGCTGATACGAATAGAGCACATGGAACTCCAGATAGTTGCAGTAAATGACTTCCTAAAAATACGACAATCGCTACTAGTGTGCATCATTTTATTGGCTGTTTTCCGGATAAAAATATATTTTTTACTCATTAAAAAACTACCCCGTAAAAACAAAGTTTTTGACTATAAATCCCTTATATATGAGACATAATTAAAAGTATTGATCATGTTCAAACGCAACAAACATTTACAGACTGAATCTGTCTTAACTCCCTTTGCTGTATAACCCGGGGGAAAGGTCTGTTCACCGATTGCTGGACCGAGCTCAGCGTGACACGTAAAATGTAAACAAAAGCATGCAGGTACATCGATGGGTGGCGTCGACGCATGAACTCAACTGGCACGTGAAAAAAGAACAATAACAAACCGTGAATTTGAATTACATATGATATATAGAGATAAAGTAAAAGTGCATTAAGTTAATTATGGTACGTTCAATCGATCTGAAATTTTGATACGATGCATTGTTAGGTGTCACGAGTCTATGTGCCAAATTTCAGCTCGATGGCATCACGTGAAGTGTGTCATTTTTACTTATGTTTTTCCGCTCCCCCCCCCCGACCGACCGACCGCGAGCCCAAGACAGAGAGAGACGACGGTGAAGTTAATATAAAGGATTTAATAAAACAACCCCGTAAAAACAAAGTTTTTCACTATAAATCCCTTATATATGAGACATAACTAAAAGTATTGATTATCTTCAAACGCGAAAAACATTTACAGACTGACAACGAGTGATGTCCCCTGGCTATAAAACCGGGGGATGGGACGGGAGGTGGTGTGGACATCGACGGGTGGCGTCAACGCGTGAACTGAACTGGTACGTGAAAGAAAAACAATAACAAACGGTGAATTTGAATTACTTATGTTATATAGAGATAAACTAAAACTGCATTAATTTCATTACGATCGATCTGAAATTTTGATACGATGCATTGTTAGGTGACACAAGTTTATGTGATAAATTTCAGCTCGGTGGGATTACGGGAAGTGGGTCATTTGTTACTTTTGTTTTTCCGCCGGACGTACGAAGAGATCACGACAGAGATGACGAAAAGATTTCGAAGTCAATGTAAGTGATTTAATAAAAACAACCCCGTCAAACACAACGTTTTTGACTATAAATCCCTTATATATGAGACATAACTTAAAGTACTGATTATGTTCCAACGCGACAAACATTTACAGCCTGAAACTGAGTCAATTCCACCTGGTCAAAACACAAGATGTGTTCACCGCTGGCTGGCGTGAAGTCAAGTGACCCGTAAAATGTAAACAATAGCGACCGCGACATATAGTTTATATAGATAAACTAAAAATGCATTAATTGAATAACTATACGTCCGATCGATCTGATTTTTTTGACACGATGCATTGTTAGGTGGCACGAGCCTATGTGTCAAATTTCAGCTCGATGGCATCACGGGAAGCGGGTCATTTTTTACTTTTTTTTATTTCCGCCCACCCATTGACGAACGACAGACAGAGAGACAGAGAGACAGAGACGGCGGTGAAGTTAATATAAGGGATTTAATAAAACAAACCCGTAAAAACAAAGTTTTGACTATAAATCCCTTATATATGAGACATAACTAAAAGTATTGATTATGTTCAAACGCGACAAACATTTACAGACTGAATCTGTCTTAACTTCACTTTGCTTTATAACCCCTGGGGGGCGAGTGTGAGAGAGGAAAGGTCTGGTCACCGATTGCTGGACCGAGCTCAGCGTGACACGTAAAATGTAAACAAAAGCACGCGGTACACCTGTTTAAAACACGAGATGTGTTCACACGATGGCTGGCGTTAAGTCCAGTGACCCGTAAAATGTTAACAATAGCGACTTCTACATATAGTTTTATAAAGATAAACTAAAAATGCATTAAATAAATTACGGTACGTTCGATCAATCAATTTTGATACGATGCATTGTTAGGTGACACGGGTCCGTGTGCCAAATTTCAACTCGATGGCTTCACGGAAAGTGGGTCATTTTTTACTTTTGTTTTTCCGCCCGCCCATGAGACGGCGGTGAAATTAATATAAGGGATTTAATTTTTTAAAAAATGGCAGGGAAGTGAAAAATCAACATCGTTTAGGGCAGTGATGGCGAACCTTTATGGGGCCGCGTGCCCAAAATTAAATTTAATCACCCTTTTATATACCAAAGTGCCAACACAAAGTGCCAGCACAGTGGTTTGATTAAGGAAGTAATATTTTAGTCGCGTGCCGGCTGATGAGGCTCTGTGTGACGTCCTTGGCACAGGTTCGCCATCACTGGTTTAGGGACTCGAATTTAGTATATGAGAAGCTCAAATAATGGTTAAGTAGATTATTCGAAGCTTCCCTTATCGGATGAATTGGCTCTAAATTTCAAACATTCCTCTTAGAGATTCATTATAGATTCTCTGATGGTGTTTGCGATGGAGAAGAAAAATTTAGGGAGAAGCAAATATAGAAAATTTCTGCACAAAAAATTGAGCCGCTTCTACTTGGATGTCATTTATCTTTAGTTCTTTGTAGGTCTATTATCATACATGGACTGGACTGCACTAAATCAAAACAAGATTTTAAACATATTTATATTTCTGTGTACAGTGGTTGAAATTTGACTCCACTAATTTGGAAGGAATCTTTTATTAGTCTACTTACATCAATAGGCTTAAAACATGTCGCAGGTTTTTTGTTGTTAAGTAACTTCAAGAATTATATTTCAGGCACAGAAACAGTCACATTTCGTTCACTTGAATGGCAGGAACTCAACGTCAATCTATTCTCATGGTAAATTTTACATTTAGTTGAGACGTAAAACGAATGGGTCGAAGAAGGAAGTCCAATTTGTTTTATTATTATTATTTTAAAATCCAAATTTAATTTAGATTTAGTTAAGTTTTATTTCAAACGACCAGCCAATTGTAGATCGTTTTACGTGCAAATGATTTTTACTAAGAGCTAAAATTTAAGTCAATGATAAGAGACTTTCTCTAGATCTTGTAACCTTAAAACCCCGTCCGATTGGTGAGAGGTTGAGATAGTAAAAGAATTTAGAGAATGTGTGAGAGAGAAGGTATAAACAAATAAATAGAGATTGACACAGAAAGAGAGAGAAGGAGAAAGAGAGAGAGAGAGGGAGCGAGAGAGAGAGGGAGAGAGAGAGAGAGAGAGAGAGAGAGAGAGAGAGAGAGAGAGAGAGAGAGAGAGAGAGAGAGAGAGAGAGAGAGAAATAAAGACAGAGGAATAAAGAGTCGTGACAGCGACAGACAAAGCCGGGGAGAGCGAAAAAAAAAGACGAGAGAGGGTGTGTGTGTGATTGAGATGTGGAATCAACTAATGGCATGTAGAGGATGAGGAAGCGATGGTGGGTGGGGGCTAAGGAAACCGAGTGGGTGACAAAGGAAGAAGTCTGAACTCACATCTGAGTGCTGAATCTTTCTTTAAGCTTAAGATTGATCCACCTCTTGTCTATTACTACACAACGGTCTGCTCCTGCAGATAACAACTTTCTCTGGAACAATGAGAACAAAGAAATTCTCCAAAACATGGGTCTGGTTCACGATCCTAGAATGGAAGCAACAGTTGCAGTGAAAATAGAAAAAGCCGGACCGTACATGGTGTATTCACAGGTCGCCGTGAATGGTCAGAGCAGGCTGGACTCTAGGTACGATAGTTGATTAACCTCGTTTTATTGTTGTACACTCATTATTGTCTTTTTTAAATAAATAGTCTTCTGCTCGTAGACTTGGCAGCACTCCACAACGTTTAACTTACTCTTGTATTCGATGCTCATATTTTAAGCCAAGTTCTATCATGAAATTCTGAGTCCTGTTGTTAAGATGACTAACTCTTATCTACCCAAGGTTTCCTTACGACTGCGCCCACGAGACAGTCCGCACCAGGGGCGGCCAAGAAACGGTCCTGCTCCAAAGTCTGACCACTCAACGAAATCTGTAAGTTAGTTTGCGGTGGACGTGTCTCTGGAATCACGCGTGCCCGTTTGTGTATTTGTTTGTTGAATAGCTTGACCTTGCTGTATTAAAATTTACAGCTGCTTAAACAAATGCGGTAAAGCAACACTATTTCTATTGTTAAAAAAAACTATCTTTTATTACAGGGGCGAATCCATTCCCTCCGGACACTCCACCAGGGGTTTGAAGCCCATCGACACCAAGCTACAGATGGGTGTGTTTAACCTGAAGGTCGGGGACAAGGTCAGTGTCAGGTTCAGGGATGGGTGCGAGCGTTTCGACTTCGTCATGCAGCCTCAACACTCCTACTTCGGCGTCATTCCAATGAACTTTGAGGTCGCTTCAGATTCTGGCAAACGTAAAAAAAGGACTAAAACTGGTACCTCAGTTCCACCAAAGGTCAAACAGTGACAGGCGAAAAACTGTTTTTATGAAAAGAATGGGATAAGAGATCGTGGTTGTAGAGGGTTGGTGCTAACAAAGGTCGTTGGGATGGCGGTCTTGGAGCGTGCATTTCTCTGCAATATCTGCTTGTCCGATTCATCGGGGTTCTTTCATCATGCACAGAAACGATCAGAAAATAAAGCAAATATTGTGGGGTTTTTAAGAGTTTACCAAACTAACAGTCTACTTCTGCTGGAGTTGCGATTATGATGAAAGTGTTAGCGCCTTTGAATTGGATCAATGTTTTAATTTGAAAATTGCCTTTTTCAAAAAAATAATTAATGCACAAAAAAAAATTAATATGAAATACAGTGTAATTTAAAAATGTCTCGATTTCCTTCGATAATTCTAATTTTCATGCATTTACAAAAATAAATGATGGTTTAAAACAATGTATTTCTATCTTTTTAAAATGTTATTGAGTTAATGTTTTTGAAGTGGGCTATAATTATAATTATTGTCTTTGCTATGTATTCAAGTTTTATTTTGTAGCCTCACTGCGGCTGATGCACGTGACGTCACTCGTGGGTTGTTTAGACTTAGACGTGTTTTATTTAATAAGAAGTAGATTAGAGAGTATTATTGTGTGAAGAAATAAAGATGACTTGATATTGATTTTTTTCAAACGTATTTGTTCCTATTATTAATGCATTGTGTCTTATTCTTGTTGTCTTTTTAAATTAATTTTCTTTTTACTTTTTGTAAAGATGGGGGTTGGTGAACAAACAATACCACTGTGTTAGCGTGTATAAAAATGTATTACGCGTTGGAAACCCTCATTTATAAATATTTCTTTAACATTTGATAAGCGTTGCGTTCTGGGTTCTGGAATAATTAAGACGAAGTCTCGACTCTTGTTCACGATATACTTCAAGCCTTTATTCAGTCATCAATATATGTACAGCAACAGATTCAGGTACACGACGTAATCCATTCACAATGTCCACTCACTTGTAAGTGCATACATGGACCCTCTGTCCCTAATACGCTGAACACTCGAGCCACCTCGATGTGTCACCAGCTATCAGAGCCAACGCTCTATACTAATGGCTAGCCCTAACAAGGACTATGGACCTCTGCACTCGGTCAGTATTCACATGTCTCTCCCCTCTCTCTGTCTCACACACACTATATATACACAGCCCGGCTGTCTAACTTTCATACCGAGTGAATACAATTAACACCATTATTGACAAGTGAACTCTTGTCAACTCACGCCTTGACCCGAATCACAACAATGACTCACAACAATCTCACAACAATCATTCGCAGTGATTCTCATACCGTGACAATAAGGTCCTGTATCAAACGTTATTGTCTAGAAAGTTCTTTTGTCTTCCTAAGACTAGTGAAGAAGCGATTGTGAGTTCATCCCGGTGCGAGATTGTAAGCCCACGCGAGTCAGTTCTGCTTTATATTAACTAGCTGGTGTATCCGTTCTTTTCGCATGCCGAAGAGCTTAACGTTTTTAAGATTATACTTGTATAGATAAAAAGAATATTTTATTTTTTTTAATAACAAAAAATACAACATCAACAAAAACAAACAAACCAAGAATAAAAAATACGACTGGTTGAAATTTTAATGACTGGGTGGCAGTGATAACCTCTCCGATTCTTGATTTTTTAGAGTGTACTGTGGTCTTTCCCTATGTTGCCTGTTTTCCCCTAAAGGTTTTAGCCTGGATGTGCTGAGGGGTATATTCATTGGCTTAAAAAATATTTAAGTTGACGATTTAATATAAAACTGCAAACTGCAACAAATGTGCGTCTTTAGCTACATTTGTGGTTGTCATATAAGAAGCTAAAAATCTTTGAAAGTGAAGAGGATGTGGGGCACATTGGATTTGATAGTCTATACCCTATACCCTATACCCTGTACCCTATACCCTGTACCCTATACCCTATACCCTATACCCTATACCCTGTACCCTATACCCTATACCCTGTACCCTATACCCTATACCCTATACCCTGTACCCTGTACCCTGTACCCTATACCCTATACCCTGTACCCTATACCCTGTACCCTATACCCTATACCCTGTACCCTATACCCTGTACCCTATACCCTGTACCCTATACCCTGTACCCTGTACCCTATACCCTGTACCCTATACCCTATACCCTATACCCTGTACCCTGTACCCTATACCCTGTACCCTATACCCTGTACCCTATACCCTATACCCTATACCCTGTACCCTGTACCCTATACCCTGTACCCTGTACCCTATACCCTGTACCCTATACCCTGTACCCTATACCCTGTACCCTATACCCTGTACCCTATACCCTGTACCCTATACCCTGTACCCTATACCCTATACCCTGTACCCTGTACCCTATACCCTATACCCTGTACCCTGTACCCTATACCCTGTACCCTATACCCTGTACCCTATACCCTATACCCTGTACCCTATACCCTATACCCTATGCTCTATACCCTGTACCCTGTACCCTATACCCTGTACCCTATACCCTGTACCCTGTACCCTATACCCTGTACCCTGTACCCTGTACCCTATACCCTGTACCCTATACCCTGTACCCTATACCCTATACCCTGTACCCTATACCCTATACCCTGTACCCTGTACCGTGTACCCTATACCTTGTACCCTATACCCTATACCCTGTACCCTGTACCCTATACCCTATACCCTGCAGCGTTTTATAAATATCGGGTCAATGACTTGAGATGTCTTTGGCTTGACAATCTCTCAGTCGACTCTGTAATCACATTAAAAGCTCGTAACCACATTCCAACAGAACCGATTTCAAATTGATGTCTAATATATGTTTGTATACCTTTTTGGTGTACAAACAAGTCTTCATTGATAGTCGATATAGAAAAATAAAACATGAAATCGGAATTTTAAGCTTTTTTTTTAAAAAATAATAAATAAGAAGTTTCACTTGTCAAATTAAGTATTTCTAATTTAGTGCGAAATAAAAAAAAACGTTAAAAAAAACAAGTTTTACTATAAATCCTTTATTTACGAGACATAACTAAAAGAATGTTTATTATAATACGTAGCGCAAGACCATCCAAAAATACAAAATTGCAGTTGTGTCGTAAAACATGTTTAATATAATGCGCACCGATCAGGAATATGGTTATAAAAAGTGTTGTCAATAAAATACGCACCTTATTGCGCGACAGAAAGGTTGTTCAACATAATGCGCACTCTTACGCTCTATCTCAAAAATTTAACATAATACATAGGAATAAATAAAATAATCTAAAAATTCAATAATTTAATTACGGTACATGCGATCGATCTGAAATGTTGATATATTGTTTTTATCATCGGTACGAAACTGCCTTCAGAATTTCAGCTCGCTAGCTTACGAGGAAGTGGGTTAAAAATCTATCCAAAGTTTTGGCGACAAGCAAGCAAGGGCGCAAGCAACCAGACACCACGAGTTAATGTAAAGGATTTAAATAAAAACAACCCGTAAAAAACCAAGTTTTTGACTATAAATCCTTTATGTATGAGACGTAACTAAAAGAATGTTCATTATAATACGCAGCGCAAGACCATCCAAAAATACAAAATTTTAGTTGTGTCGTTAAACATGTTTAATATAATGCGCACCGATCAGGAATATGGTTATAAAAAGTGTTGTCAGTAAAATATGCACCTTATTGCGCGACAGAAAGGTTGTTCAATATAATGCGCACCCTTACACTCTATCTCAAAAAATAACATGATACATAGGAATAAATAAAATAATCTAAAAAATCAATAATTCAATTACGGTACATGTGATCGATCTGAAATTTTGTAACATTGTTTTTATTATCGGTACAAAACTGCCTGCATAATTTCAGCTCGCTAGCTTACGAGGAAGTGGGTTAAAAATCGATCCAAAGTTTTTGCGACAAGCAAGCAATCAAGCAATCAAGGGTGCAGACACCACGAGTTAATATAAAGGATTTAAAAAATGAACACTTATGAAATGTGCTCCTAATTCATTCAATAGCAAGAAGGAGGAAGGGAAGAAGGGGCGGGATCAGGTGATAACATGCCAGCGAGAACACCACATTTATCCCATGTAGGCTCATAATCCTCAATAAGCTTATTTTCAAGATAGACTCTGCCGGACGTGTCATTGCAGGAGAAATTAGCTGTGATAGACATGTCACATGAGACGGGATTTTGTTTATCTTGTGTAATTGAATTCAGGTGTTCAGCCACACGATCAGATAGGCGCCGCCCCGTCTCGCATCTGTATTTCGCGGGACAACGTATGAAAACAATGGTGTAAACAGGGCTAGTACAAGAATAAAGAACTATTGGATAGGTTTCACGCGAAGATGCCGTATGTTGGTTTAAAACATTAAAGTCATCGTGGATAAATCTGTTTGCACTGAAGACGCAGGAGAAGACTAGCAGTCGTTCACTCCACCTTTCATTCGTAATTCCCTCGTGTCTCGCCTGGTTATATCAGAAGCAAGATCTACTGGTAATAATTACATAAATCACACATTGACTGATAAAAGGTGAAAAATTCATTGATGACAGAGGTACCCAGAAGGTAGCCAGTATGTTGAGTTTTAACAATACCTATAGACAAGTCCTATAATGTTTACTTCAATATTTGAATTTGTCTTAGTCCTAACGAAGGCGAAATTATTTTTAGACAACAAAATTATGTAAGGCAATGAGTTTCGCTTGATTATCATATTAGCAGAAAGCAAGTTAGGGTCAGAAAATGTCTGAAGCAGTAAGAGTCAATCATTTAGTTTACACTTTTAAAAAATCGCTAATCTATAATATGGAAAAGGCGAAGTATATTCTATGAGTTGATATAGAGATCTGTGTGCGGGGGGGGGGTGAATACTATTATAGCCCAGGGGTGAGGTTCACTTAACTAATCTCGAATCAAGTGACGGTGGAGAGTTTAAAAGTAATTTGATTATTGAACTTAAAAATACAAATAATTGTACGTGATAAGCAGATCTACAAGGAATAAAGAAGTAAACACGATGCATGAATGAAATACACTCATCACAACCATTCGTAAAAATAAGACCACTTTCAAAAAGAGTGCGCATCAGTATTTATACAAATTAAATACCATAGAACATAACGAGATAAAGAACATTCTTGATATATTTAGAACTTTAGAAGATACGTGCCCATTCTATTTAACTTCTATGAAGACTTCGCATTCACAAGCCAAATACATGTACACACATTATCTCTACAATAAAAAGAACTAATTTAACAAAAGCGCCGCACCTTTCAATTGCAAAATGTCATGAAATATTTACAATATATAACTTAGGATCGGAGCTTCTTTACGTATAAATGGTTTCTTAAGGTCACTTCTTATCTTATCTTCTTATCTTATCTGTTTACAGACGCTCCTTCTATACAGAAGATTATTGCGTCCTACGCTTATCTATGGTTTGTGTTTAGTCCTGCATTTTTATTAGAGATTTAAATGTTGATAAAGTGTTGGTTTTCCTGGATTCTTCAGGCAACCCATTCCACGCCCGAATTCCGGACGGGAAGAAGGAAAACTTGTATGTGTTTGTTCTTGCATACGGAATAAGAAAGGTGTTTTATCCTTATGTCTATCTGAGGGTTGTATTAAGTTATCTTTGTGCTGTATTTCTAAATTAGAATTATCAAATTATTATTCTTTCACATAATGCTGTGCTGATCGATCTATACCGCCGTAAAATTAAATGACATAGTTTTGTGATCTTTTCGCTAAGCTACAGAAAACTAGTGTAGGTCCTTAAGAGCTTGTTTGATGTGGTCTGACATCCGCATTGCAATGAGCGCTGCAGAGTTTTGTACTTTCTGGATTCCCTGCGGTTGGTTTTTGAGGCTATCCCCACAGTCTAATGTTGGTGCAATCCAGTCTCGATTGTATAAAAGAAAACTATTACGGTATTAGCTGTTTTCGTGTTCAGCTGAGGACCCAACCTGGGTCAGTAGATGACAGAAACAAGCCCAGACCATCGAACAAATATAAAGACTCATTGTGAGTTTACTGTTGGTTTAGAGGCTGTCATCTCTAACGGTGTTGGACAAGTGATGTAAGAAATGCCTGCTTTTATGTGGCTACTTTCAGAAGATTGACATCAGAGCCGCACATAATCGCTTCTTCTTATCATCATTCAACTTCAATCTGTTTGTTGCCATCCCTGGTATTACAACAAAAAATCAGTCTTTGACAGCTTTAACGGTGGCAGCACCACTCAAAAGATCCTGGTGAAAACTCTTGTAAGGCTTAGTCATCCGAAAATAATTATCGGGATAAGCCACAATCTTTAATAATTATTGGCTTGTATAGATGGAGAAAAGAACTGGTTATAAAACTGAGGAACAGGTTAGAACAGTTTCCGTGTAGTTTACTCATCCTCCACCATACGCTGTTTTCTGTCTGTCAGGTAAGATTTAAACCAGATAAATTTAAGTCCCAGAGAAGAAAACCTCATTCTTAAGTATTGAAAGACAAAACACTTGGTCTATCACACCAAAAGCAGCGCTGAGATCAACAAGACCGAGATGGCCAGATCCCCGCTGCATGGAGCATCATTCACGATACATAGTATTTCTATCTCGCAGTTATGGCCAGTTAAGAAGATTGATTAAGTCGACTCTCCCAAGAAGTTAAGATACAAACGCCGGGTTGGGAACCAGATGAAAAAAAAGTGCATACATTTTGATTCACTCTGCTGTTTTAAGGAAAGGTGAGATTTAGCAACCGTCTCTTTGAAGCGACTTGAAAATGTGGTGTGCTAATGGTTTCTATTGACATTCTAAACCAGTACAGGAAGCAAGACTTCTGCTTCGACAATATGACTCCAGTTTGAGGGCATGGTGGTTATGCATTTTTGTGTGTGTTTTTTTTTGTTCGCCTAAAACATCACCTCATCCCTGAATTGTTTTCAGCAGATGATTTACATATGTTTGCCTCGACTTTGTAGAACTGAAGGGGGTTGCCGCGACCTTCTGACTGTATGATCGGATATGACTATTTTAACAAGGCCCAGCAAAACAGCATTAACGTTGGAACTAAGATTCCAAACTTCTTACTATTTAAGTGACACTGTAATGGAATCTACCACCTGAAACAATACAAGCGGACAAGGAAACAACCTTTAGAATAAATGATCTTCCAGAGATAAATGATGGATAGATAATATCATTAAAAACCTTCATCAAGAAAATCTAGACAATCCTTGAACTTGAACTGTAACCCCCATGATAAACGGGGAAATAAAAATGTCGACCAAGAACCATTTGGCACCAAGATAAGGATGCTGACATTAACAAACTTAGACAAGGGAAAATTAGCGAGACATGTAGAGATGCCTAGAGGACTGTTCAAGCAGGCGGCCTTCGTCTTAGAAAGAACCACAGGCGTCGATGATTGCTGCTCCCCAGTGCAGAAAAGCCGAGGAACACTCTAATGAGTATCTTTTTTATGACTTCCGGTTACTTTAAAATAATATGTGATGGGAAAACAAAAGATAGCGTGCAGTGGTACAATATATCTTCTTTCTTTTTTAATGCGTTTTTGTAATGCAACTAAAATATCCGTGGTTGACAATAAAATTTGACACCGCCTCCTTGACCTATTTAGAGAAATGACCTGACTTTACGTTACGAGCTTGTAATTTGTATATAAAATAATATTTATTAAAATATAATAATGTTCAACTAAACATCATGTATAATCTCACTAAAATTATTAATTTTTCTTGATGAAATTTATCTTTTTTTTTACGTTTAGGGGTTCACATAAAAAATACCATTGAAAAATACTGTAATATATGAAAACATTATTTACGTTAGCTTCGCAAAACACAGGGATGTCAATGGGCATGGGACGTGAACGGCAGTTCCGTTATCACTGCTGACAGTATGTCTCTACTTTAAACCCCGCCCCTTCAAAATTTAGCTCCTCCCCTCGGCTTGTTTTCAGTTACGCTTCAAAGAAATATGCAGTTATCTGCTCTCCCAAAAAAAGTTTTAAAAGAGTTTCAGAACTATCACAACTTCACATTGTCACTAGTCACTAGGTATTGGATAACAAGCGCGCGAAAGTTTGCAGGCTTCTGTAGCACACTATCCTCCGGTGAAAACCAAAGGGGTTGACCTGGATCAAAATGTATTCACTCTCTGGGGACAAAACGGCTGCCGCTTCACCAAGTTTAGTTCTTCTTTTGGAAGTATTTTAGCTTGCCTGTTGAGCTGGTCCGCTTTCAGTGAGTGCATTGATAATTTGCAGTTGAAGAGTTTGCAGTTTGCATCGCGCGAGAGTGTTCCAACTAAAACGACCGACTCTTGTGTTCTGTGACATAAGAAAGTAGTTCTGTTTGGAATCTTAACATTCGAGGACCGCACGTAATCCTCAGATATAATGATTCCGTCGTTAAACAGGGATTCCTCGTGATATTCGAAGGTTAAAATCAGAGTCTCTCGTATTGTAAATTGCAGTGAATTAGAATTTTCAAATTCAGTGATTTCTAATGCAGGCTTAAATTTACCAGACCGAGCAGATTTGATACACGTATTGATGCAGACTACGCAGAGCGTTCAGCAATTGTTTTTGGTTTAGGCTTCTTTCTGACAACCTGCTCTTTGGACAGTCGTTGAAACATACGGAATTCATGTTTACCTGGACCAAAACGGCCCAATAATTTTTAAGGCAACAACATCGCCTAAGCGTCATGCTATTTTAGTGCAGCTCTTAAAATAGCGCACTTATTTTTAGCTGAGATAATATAAGAATCCTAATTGGATAATATAAATAGACCTCCACAATGGAACTTGGGGCATCTAAACATGACAATGCAACAACCGAAGGGCAGATGAAAAAGATTGATGAAACTCTATTATTATTTAATTTGCCAGATATCTCTCATCAGGCAGTTTATCCCAACACCTTGCAATTCGTGCACAGACGGTACAAAATGTGTTCTCCTATCTGTGTCACAGTCATAGCGGTTAGCTGCCTTCTTGTGTCAGTCGTGTGTGTTGGCGTTATGGCTTTTACATTCACCTCCCTCCGAGAGATGGAAGCCAGGCTTGAGCAGAGGCTGGAGGAGAGGCTGTCGGCGAAGATAGAGGAGAGAATTCTGTCAATCATAGAAGAAAAGTTCGGCTTGGATCCGTCTGAAGTGAGGCAGGTAATACCAACACTATTATTATTGTGGTGATGTGTGTGAGTTTTTTTTTACCTTTATAGACATAAGTTTTCGCAAATAAATCATAAAGGACCCTTGGTCATTTCACCCGATTTGTCTACCACCCGAAGCAAAATTCTGGTTTTAGGCACCCCTTTAGCCCCACCAATAAAAAAATATTTATTCCAAATCTCAAGTTTGAAACAAATACATATCTTTAATTTTTTGTAAACCCCTGTGCATAAAATTATTCCATTTCCTTCCTTCCCATAATCCGCTGTCCCTCTTCAGCATCCTCCAAAGTATCACATCAAAACATAAATGCACGCTTGGTTGTGGAACCGGTCAACTCACGGATGCTTTTTACCATTCCAGGCCCTGCACCCAGTTGTCGAGACAGGTCCAGATGACGGTCAAGTCCAACTGACTCGAAGTAAGAGGAAAGTAGACAAGCAGAAAGAAAAAGGTGGTGAACATTGAGCCACTTGCTTTAGTCCAAAATTAAATGGCAAAGATTTCAAGTTTTATATACCATATATATTCGTTCTGTAGCCCGTTTGTTCATAAGCCGACCCCCCACCCAACACTTTCCCCTAGATTTTGTCCAAGACAGGCCTGCTTTAGAAAGAGGATATACGGTAGTTCATGGTTGGGTTGTAAGAAATGTACCATACACTTTAACCAGGTTGAGACCAAAAATCGGGGTGAGGTGGTTGTCGGGGTGGTGCCAGCAGGTGTGTCCAACAGAGGTGAATGTTCGGTAAGATAATGCTTAAACGCTTCTTTGAAAGATATTTGTTCAGAAAATGATATCTGGTTGGTGTTAAAGCGTTGGTTTTTTTCCAGTAGAGAACTACTTTTCACTATAAAAACGTGTTAACGTGAAAACTTGAAAGTCTTTTGTTTATAACCAATGGATACACACACTACATCTAAAAAGAAAACAATTATATATATACTTACAATAATATGTATAATCAACTGATCTGGGTCTAGGGTCCGGACAGTTATTAAATAAAAATAAGGAGTAAACAAGATTTCTATCATGTCAGGGGAGATAACCACGAAAAAAGGGGAGTTAATAAACATTTATATTTTTCGGGGTTTCAGATGAGTGAAAGGAACCACTTGCTACTTGTCACATTACTTTTTAAAACCATAAATACATAAATAAACTAGAAACAAAAAGCATGCGTTAGATTTCATGTTATGCCCACTTTGTTTCAAGCATTTCAAGACTCCTGATTACATAATGACGTCACAATGTTTCATTTTATTGCTAATTTCGTCATATAAAAAAAACCTTCTCTTAAATCTAACAGACATTAGCTTTAACATTTACAGACTGCACATATCCTCCTTCACAGTTTAAAATACCAAATTTGTCTAAACTTTTATCATTTTCAACTCATCTAAGATATGGTTATACAAATAAATCCAATCCCACCTAATTAACATGCGGCGACTTTTTTGAACTTTTTGAATACTTGAAAAGTTGTACTTCTTTGATTTCAGAAAAGAAACGCAGCCCAACACGTCGACAACTCGGTGTATTCGTTCACTTGATTGGACGACAGAGTAATAGCATTTATGATGAAAGTAAGAATTCGATCAACGTTGATATCCTTAATGTTGATGGTCGGCAGTTGTGGAGTCTGGCTAGGAGCGTATGCAGGGGAAGAGAATGTTAACGTGTCATTTGTGATGTGTTTGTGATGTGTTTGTGATGTGTTTATGATGTGTTTGTGATGTGTTTGGGATGTGTTTGTACTAATTCTGTAAACAAATAGTTAGTAATGAGATTGATGCGTGTACACGTGATATTTGAGATGAGTTTGACTTAATCATCTAAACAAGTCATTAGGATTGAATGGAGGGGGGCGAGGTTAATCATATTTCTCAGGGGGGGGTATCTTATTCATGGGGGAGGGCATCAATTAAACTTAATACTGCCTGGATCAAGCTCTTAAACTTGTGGGGATGAACTTAAGTCTTTGACATCCTGGACTTTCCCGACCTTAATTCACGGAACAACAATATTAACATAGAATACACATATAGATTTTAGAAAATGAACATGACAAATAAAATCAAAAAATATCCCCCTCAACACCCACCGCCACCAAAATATACAAGTAAATAACTGCCCCTTAGGGAACCGCATGAGTAGGTCACACTATACACGTGTGGTGTTGTTTTTTGTTGTTTTTTAGTTTAAACGTTTCAGTCAGAGATTTAATGGCATCGAGATTCCAAAAGTCTATCCATGTTGCAGTTGTAATATTTTCCCACACGTTTGCTCTATCAACAGATTTCAACTTTGTGTGGGACAAACAGCCCGACACGAGAATCCCCTCACAATTGGAACTGGTAAGGGATGGGACGACAGGGGCGTACGCTAAAGTGCGCATCAAAGCGGGAGGCACGTACCTGATCTACTCACAGATCGCAGTGCATGGCCAGCAAAACAATCTCCAGAGGTAACACGAGATTTACAAACGCATCAATGAACCATTCATGCGCGATTTTAGCTTCTTAGGCAAAAATTAATCATTAATACGTGTATTTAGCTTCCTTAGACAACACTGAATCATTTATACAAGATTTTAGCTTTTTAGACAACACTCTAAATCATTAATACAAGGTTTAACCATCCTCATAGAACATTGGATCGTATATGTCCATTATTCAAAGAAGCAAGACTTGTTATTATCTTTATTTTCAATTGGATGTAATTCTTACAAGGGATCTGACACTTGAAACATTTAAGATTAACTTTTCAATTGTTATATTCTTTAAAAAAATAATTTGTTTTCTTCCTTTGATTCTAGTTTTCCAAACGACTGTGCACACCAAACTGTGTTGACGAAAACTACACTTCATGACAAGATTTTATTGAGAAGTCTCCTTACCCAGTATAAGTTGTAAGTTTATTTTTAGCAACCAGTCTTTGTTATCCGCTTGCTTTCTTATAAAATTGGTTATCTTTTTGGCAACCCTGAAACTAAAATTTAATGACGTTGCCCAATTATAACTCCCACGGCTGTTGCGTTAAATCAATTGGCGTTATTTCTAGAGCTCTTAGAATTACTACAAAAATTGATTTCTTATAATTCCGATACATTTTTTCCAACAAAGCTGAATTATTATTTTTTTGGGGGTATAATTT